>JAUZNJ010093044.1:0-49112 GCA_034780135.1 Jordanella pulchra
TTTACTCCTAGTAATATGGGTCTGGACAGGAAGGAGAAGCAACAGAAACCTGACTGAATGCAGTGAAATGGGATTTGAGTCCACACTGTAATAATACAGGACGTTTTCACTACGACTCAATAACTGAGGTGCCACAGTCATCATGTTTCCATGAAAGGAGTGGGCAGTCTGTAAAAGAAACATTTAATTCACACTTTTCCTTTGGAGGAATTTCACTTGCTGTAGGAAGATATATCAGTCTTAAATTAAAAAGAAGAAAAAAATCTTTGCTTATAAAAATGATATTTTAACATCAAGGTGTAGTTATAAAAGTAAAATATAACCTGAAAATAACTTTTACAAATTATTTAGGTAACTTAGCTTAGACAGTTTTTATCTATAAATCATACTGCTGTTCTATTAAAAATTCTTCTAATTTCTTCTTAATTTAACAAAAACAGTTAGGTATTTGTTGCCTTTTTTCCACACATTAAATTGTGAAAGCTCAATTTCCTCTGAGATATCTAAGAAGGTCTAAAGAAATGAGCAAAAAAAAAAAGAAAACTGTGAATGTTTTCAACTTTCTATCCACAGTTTGGACTTATGATTCCCTTTCTTAATGCCTTTTTGTTTACCTGTGTTTTTGAACAGGTGATCTCGTGTCCAGAGCCATGCACTTCCTTCAGCCGCTGTACATGAAGAATCACAGCAATGGGACGCCACTCCATCACAAGAGCTGCATGACTCACTGGTCGCCTGAAGCGATCTTCACACTGTGCTACTTTATGCACTGTCCTCACATGGAGTGGGAAAACCCCAACGTTGAGCCCTCCAAGGTTACCTTACAAACAGAAAGGTGAGACCCAGTCCTTATTAAATGTAGGTACTCCTTTCAAAAATGAAAGAAAAGTTATATGGCAAGAAAAAACAAAAAAAAAACTAGAGAAAATTGTTATTTCTGGAACTGCCTCAAATCCAAATAGACAGTTACAGCTTTTGCTGTCACTGCAGGCCTGAGACTGTGTTCACCTCCATTATATTTAAAGGTCAAATGACACATAGCCTTATAAATACTCTGACTGGTATTAGACTCATTAGATAAACCCAGGGGCACCGTGGAAGTAATCACACCAATATATTCAGGGGGTAACCTTTAGTTTGTCACTTGGGTTTTGTATTGAACATCTAAAAAGAATTGACACCCTTCAAAACTTCTAATATATTTAATCAAGCCTTGATTAATTATTCTCATGTATAAAAGTTTAAATGTATATTATTAGAAGCAAGGTATGGCTTGCCATATTAATTTATTTTGTTCTTATATTGCATTAGAGGAATTACATTCACTGCTTTTGTGTAAATATTATTTCTGTACTCTCTTGAAATCGTAAAAAGGCAATTAAAATGACTGTTCTTCCACAGGGTTTCTGAACAGGTTGTTGAAATACAATGCTTTTTTGTTTTATTGTAATCTAAAAGAGGAAAATGGACAGATCCAAAACATGTAATATAATTACAATTTGGGCATTTATTACTAGCCTTTATTGATTATCTGTCTGGCTGTAAAAGACGTTAGTTAATAAGTGCTGCTTAACAGGCACTTAGAAACAAATAAAATCTGCCAAAAAATATTATTTTAAAACTGCAAGAATCTTTAAAAGCAGCATGACAGAAGAGGACTAAAAAGCTCAGTGTCTGGTTTTGATTAGTTCTTTTTATTTTTTCACAATGCCATCCTCTTTTGAGAAAATCAAAATTATTACCTTTTTTTTCTGAAATAAAGAAACCCTGTATGAAACCCGTGATGATGGGCGGATATTCCCGACAGCTGTCCACAGTTTAGTCTCTTGCTTTTTTTCTTCTTACTCCAGCTTACAGGCACAGCTCCGTCAGGACTGGAGAGATCATTCTGCTGCAATTGTACACCTCTGCAGACGTGTCTTTTTATTGTGTTCCTGGTCCCCTGAGCTGTACTCTAAAATGGCACACCAAGTGTTTTGATCAGTAACTGAGCTTTATATAAGTACACTGTCAATGTGCTGGATATTAAAGTGGGCTTTATGGGTTAGACTTTGGCTTGTTGAAGAAATTGCACTTTTGGGAGTCTTTCTTTTATTATTTTGAATGACATCAGGATTAGATTAGGTTTCCATTGGAATTAATTCACACTTCATCCCTAAAGTGAAAAGTGCACAAGAGTACTTAGATATTTTACTGTTAGAACACATGAAACACATTCTCTGCTGATTTTATGAGGTGTTTTTTTTTGGTCCCCTTACACTGTGTGCTCAGTATTTCCTGAACTTCTGCAGAAAAGCCCTTTCAGTTTCCTTCGGCTGGGATTTAGGCTGTTGAGCCTGAATATTTCTCTTCTAGGGCTCCAGTTCAGGCTCTTTCACCTGCATTGGACCAGTTTATCAGCCAATGTGGCTCCCAGGTCTCCAGCCTGCATCTGCATTGGCTCAGTTTACTGCCCTTCTAAATATTGAATCATTTTGTTACAGGCATACCAAGGGATAGTGCTGGGGGAGAAAAATAAAGAAAAAATGAGAAAACATAGAGCTGCTTGTGGGATACTGTTTTAATCAAGCTTGGTCATCTTTCTATTAGCTGCCTTTGGATCAAAAAGGGTACCAGATGCAGGAGAAAAATATAGACTTCCTATTTCTTTGACTCTTTCTTCTACATGACAGCCAGTCTTTCCATCTCCCACTTATCCCATCACCACTTATGAAAAAGACACTAAGATACTTTAACTTCCCTGCTGTATGTTTAGGTAACCTTCACTTTGTATATTTCCATCCATCCATCTTCACCCGCTTCATCCATCACGGTCACGGTTGGGCTGGTGCCTATCTCCAGCAGACTATGGGCGTAAGGCAAGGTACACCCAGGACAGGACGCCAGTCTGTCGAAGGGCAACACAGAGACACAAAAGGACGAATAACCATGCACACACACACACTCACACCTAGGGACAATTTTTTGTATAATTATTCATGCAACCAATCAATTGTTTATGTCAGCCTGTATTTAATTCTAAAACAGTCTGTCTCATATATATAACTACTGTATGATGTATTTTTGGTTTATTAAAGCACAGAAATTATAGTGGTTTGGTGTAGTAAAATGATTCATGAAAGGTATTCGGCTTGTGTAGTTTGTATTTTTGTCATTCTTATCGTGACTTTTTATATGTGCATAAGAATCCTACTCCTGTCATTTAATATCAAATATAAGCTCATTTATGGTTGCTGTTCCTATTTTGTTTTTATGTAGATTTATTTGTTCTTTTTGTGTGATCAATCAACAGGATAAAACAGGTGTAGAATATCTACAGTATGTGAAGATTGTTCTTTTGTTTTACATTAACAGTAAATGAAGCATAAAAGTGAAATTCAAAAATCTAAAATTTCAATGAAGTTTGAGCAGGAATTGATATTTATAAAATGTAACTTTTTCCTTTGTAGAAGGAAAAGTTTCAGAGGGTGCAATTCAGTCTCATCTTTTTTGGATGTACAGTTTAGAACGCTATGCAGCAAAGCTACTGGTTAGTAAGTAAAGAGTTTCCAGGTTTTCTAGTGGAGCCAGAGTTTCAGAGGATGGTCTGAAATTGTATTGCAGATATACTGTATAAATTATACATGTACCGTGTATGCGTTTGCAGATGGTTATAGTAGACCTTGTAAAACAAAGCAAAAACATAAGCAAGAACAAGCAGCGGAGGATAACGGTTTAAAGTTGTCGATCATCTATTTAGTTAATATCGGTCTGATGCACATGTACATGAGTGCATGGTGATAGGATCTGGACTTTTAACAGAGAAACTGCATTCACTGTTTTATTGTCAAATAAGGTTTAGCAAGAAGATTTGTTTTTTTTCTCTTTAAACTCTAAGATATAACAGTAACATAGAATCTGCTAAATATGAGCTGCAGTTTTGTTGACAACAACAGAAGAACTTACCCACTAAAAATACGATGTAACCTGGTGAGAGGGTCCGGTGGTGTCAATCGTAAGGCAGCCCCACTGTCGTCAGTCTGTCCCACGGCAGCCATGGCTACACCATCAGCCTATGACTGCATATGTGAATAGGTGGATAATTGATTGTACTGTGAAGTGTTTGGAGTATGACGGACTCCCCCTGTACTTGTCTAAGTGCCACTAAACATTTAATAAAATAGGTAGATCATGAGAGCCATTCAAAATAAGTTACTGTGTTGTAAACATCTATTAGAACAAGCCTCTGGGGGCTAGTATTAAACATTTCTTATTAAAAGTGACATTTACAATGTGTTTTAAAGTAAAATTCATATATTGAAGATGACTTCATAGCTTCATGACCTGGCCATGTTTGTTTTCATGTCATTGTTTTCTGGATGTTAAACTAGACTCTGATGATCATTCTTGACCCGTTACAACAAACGAAGACAGAGAAGTTGTCAGAGTTGACTTTGTCAAACAGCCACATATATTGTTTGTTTATTTAAACCAGATGTTCCTAATGATTTGAAGTAAATCTGGGGCTCATTGGTGTTCTGGGGCCACAGAGTCTTTGCCTTGACTGTGTTTTCATCTGTACAGCCGTCCGCTTTTACACTCTCTCATGCTTTCCAGGAAAAGCTCTGATGACTGGATCAACTGTTTGATGGATTTCTCCTGCCCTTGTCTAGGAGCCAATATACATTTAAGAAAATATCACTGCACCTTGGGTTTACCTTCAGCAAGCAGTGGGATCTCATAAATAATGTATGCTGCCATGCAGCAGCTCCACACATCATGTTTGCAAAGAGCACTATAAAACCGATAAGGAGAAATAACATATGACTCATAAAATGTATTATAAATGGTTCGCCATAAATGTTTTGGTTTCAACATTTGTGTTTGGTTGGCATAAATAAACCCTCTTTGGTTTGAATGCATCAGTATTAAAAAACAAACTACAACAACAAAAGAAAACTCTCACTGTCAATGAATTAAAAGAATAGTAATCAGATGCTTTATCCTGCATTTTTTTATTTTTGATTTCAAAACATGTATGTTACAAGGTACGATTTCCCTCAAATTTTCAGGCTTCCAGATTATCTCTGGTTTTTGCAAAGATTGCATCCTCTTCTCAAGCATCCACTGCACTGCACAAAATATCTCATGCAAAAATTCTGTATGAGGCGTATTTTCCTAGTCAGAGATGAGGTACAAATAGTTCTCAGGCTGACTGAAGTTAAGCGATTATGTGACGTTCAGGATGATGTGCTTCTATCTCCCCCTACAGGCCGTTTATGGTGCTGCCGCCTCTGATGGAGTGGGTGCGAGTAGCTGTTGTCCACACTGAGCACAGGCGAAGCTTCTCTGTAGACAGCGATGATGTCCGGCAGGCTGCCAGGCTGCTGCTGCCTGGAGTGGACTGTGAGCCCCGCCAGCTCCGGTAGGACTCTGAAATGTTTCCCCTCCTTTAGGCTTTAGAGTACAATTGTAAATCAGCCTGTCTTTCCCAGTTCTGAAACAGAGATAATTTTCCACATTTGTAGTTTCCCAGAAAAAAAAAAATCTATGTTAACAACAATGTCATCAGTTTTTGTTTTTTTACAGGCAGTATGGCACACTAAGAAGACATTACTACCCATAAGGTTGCACTAATACTCTGTGTGCATGCTTTGCCCTTCAGAACGGATGATTGCTTCTGTGCCTCAAGGAAATTAGATGCTGCCTCTACTGAGGCAAAGTTCCTGCAGGACCTGGGCTTCCGTATGCTCAGCTGTGGACGTACAGACCTGGTAAAGCAGGCCGTCAACCTGCTTGGGCCAGATGGAATCAACAGCATGAATGAGCAGGTTAGAGGCACAGTCAACATATTAAATAATGCAGAAACCTGGTGGATCTGCGCTCAATTGCACCCACACATACACACACGTTGTGTCACACTGTCCTTGTGGTACTTTCTATTGACTTCCATTCATATTGCATTCATTTTTATGGCCTAACCCTTAGCCAAACCCTAACCATTACCAGCATACTATACCTTATCCTAAACCTCACCTAAACAGAACTCATATTTTAGTCCTAAACATAACCCCCACCCTGAGGAGAGAACTCCTCCTCATGTTGACCAGTTGCTGGTCCAGACAAGTACCTATAAGTCCCCAAAATGTAGCATATTTCTGGGAAATTGTCCCCACAGGCTAACAGAAACGTGGCCACACGAACAAAGCCTCTGGAAGGACATGTTTTGTTGGCTTTTAAACTGTGGCTGCTTCACCCTGTGAGCAAAAGGCAGCAGCACGTATTAAATCTTCCTCTGACTTGTTTTTTTGCCTGCAGCCCTCCTGCCAAACCACTCTGTATTATATCATGACTACTGACGTCCCGAACAGTAAATCATCTCAGGATTGAAACTCAGGAGTTTCCACGAGAAAATTGAAAATACAGTTGGGGAGTAGCGGCAACTTTTAAAAACAAGTCTCTTAAACTTGTTTATTCTCTGGGATTGCCCACTAACTGTAGGTGACCCTGAGGAAATATTGATGCACAGAGCATTGAGTGGAGGTAAAAAAAAATCCATAACAGTATCTGCACAAAAACCAGAAGCCCGGGGGTTTTAAGGATTAAAGTTTTGGCCAGATCACAATTTGACCTTCTTCTGTTTATCTTTTAGAATCATCTATTTGTTAAACTTTATTCACATTTATTCACCTAATCTAGAGAGATATCAAGAAAAGATTAAATATTTATAAGAACAACTTGTGTTTCATATTGTTTTCTGTGCTTGTGAAGGGGATGACCCCGCTGATGTATGCATGTGTCCGTGGAGACGAGGCCATGGTGCAGATGCTGCTTGATGCAGGAGCAGACATTAACAGTGAGGTGAGTGCTTAAAAGTTGCACCTCATTCAATTGTGATTTAAGAGGTGGAAGAGTCAGCACTTTTAAAAAAGCCCTGTTCAAATGATTTTGTTCCAATTCAAGTTATTTTGGACTATTTAAATAAAATCTTTGTCATTTTTAAGTTTTAAATCTCAGTAGTTTTAACTTCCAGTAAAAATAACCATTCATTTCATCAGTATCACATCCTCTACATTAACATTTTGAATGTGTCCCACCTTCTCACTCACAAATGACGATCAAGATGCTTTAGTATTCTTTTTTCTTCACAGCAACAGACTCCAACTCCTGTGAGTAAATCTGAATATTACTAAAAATGTTTACTCAGTTCAGTAATTACAGTCGTGTGTGAAGGCAAAAAAGAAATTTGATTGTCAGGGAAAGCTCAGATTTATGTAATCAACATAGTATAATGGTAGATATTATAATCTCAAGGAAAGACTGTGAGGTTTGTTCAATTAATAAATAAGAAAATTAGCTCATTTACAAGATTTAGGGGGTGTAGATTCAGAGAAAACGATATACAATCCATCATCCTCTCCTGTTCTGCCATTGTCTTGTTATCAAAGGTGGGGATCACGAGGTCACCCAAACTGTCAATATGAAAACACACACATTAAGAGTAAGAACTGTGGCTGAAAGGCTTGCTGCTGAGTCATGTTTTGTCTCTGTCAGTGCATCAAAGGAGAATCTGCTTTTTTTGGAAAAAAACAAAAATATAAATGTATATATATTTATATATGTTTATATATACATTTGTAATGGTATTTATAGAGTCTTGGACTTCATCCACTTAATGCCTCATGATCCTGATCTTTATAGCATTTTTACATCCCATTAAGCATTGTGCCAAATGGCATTTAGAACAAGTTTCATATTTTTTTCATGTATTCATATTTACCACTAACAGCAGCTGATAGATATTCTGATTTGATCACAACTTATTTAATAAATTGGAACTTACTCTATATTTCTATTGGACACAATTCAATTATTGCTACAGGAGAAGCTAAGTGCTAAAGTGAATAACATATCAATGCTTAGATTCTCTACAGTGATCCCCAAATGTATAAATAATTACAAACTAATAAATACAGACAAAAATCTGATATTTGAAGACCTAAAACGATATTAGACTGCCTACCGCCCTCATTTTCTTGTCTTCCCCGGTTTGTTGTGCCACATGCCTCATAAGTTTTTGTGTTGCTGCCATCACTCCATTGGACACTTCTGGGCACACATCGATGTGGGTAATACAGTTACATTAAAGCAGTTTAGTGTGCTGACTGAATAGAGTAACAACTGTAGCTGTTGGTTTTTATCTACTATCAAAGAATTGTATTGATTTTCTGATGTTATATAAAGGTTCATGGGTGTTTATCATATATGAACACACCGCAGTACAGGCTGTGTTTCTTCTCTTTATATATGTTTACATTTTATTTGTGTTGGCGTGAGCCGAGTTATGATGAAATCCAATTAGAATTCCATCCATTTGGATCCTTATGGTTCTTATCAGAGCCGAAATGGCATCTGAGAAGCAAACAATCTCCATCATCCAGTGGCCCTCTGTCACAGCCTGGTACCAGACACCACATGACCACCATGAGGGACCGAGATCCCTATTTTGATAAGTCAGAGTTCCTGTGTCTAAAAAATAATCACAAAATTGAGATCTGATTCTTGATGTTACAAATGATTACTTTATGGAAAGACAAAACAAATCTTGATCATAAGAAGGTAACTTAGAGGAATAATTTATGTACTTGCACATTACAGATTTAGGGCAGTAGGCCGACGTCAAATGAACAGTATAATTGCTGTTACTAGTTTACCCAAAAGGGATAGGTATACTAAAACAGTCTTTGCAAAAACCCATGTAAAGCTTAAATGCAGTTATTTTCCTGCCAAATAAAAGCAAACTTGTTCAAATCTGAGTATTTTTTGCTCCTTAAAGTAAAAACCTATTTGAGTTGTCTTTATTTTTAGTCATTATGCCACTGTTATAATTTATTTCATTGCTTTTTAAATGGTGTTTACTTATAAATGTGGAAGGCACTATATTAATTTATATTTCATTCGGTCAGCCTTTCTAGAGAGATGAATCTAGAGTCCACAAACTAACAAGTCAGAGTGAACCCATTAAAACAAAGGCCATTGACACAGATCAATCCACTGGGTTCATTAGAAAGTGAACATGGAGGGCAGGATGTCCTCTGCAGCCTCAGGGTTTCTGCTTAATCGCTCATGTTTCTCCTGTTGTTTCCTGTCTTCCGTCTATCCTCCCTGTGGCTGCTTGTCTGGTGTTTTGTTCTCCATGAAGTAGTTTTAATGGCTCGGTATTTCTCTTCCCCTCCCCCATCCCCACCCAACCCTTAACCCGTTCTGCCTGTCCATCCGACCCTCCTGTGTCCCTTCCCCAGGTGCCAAACACAGTGCACAAGCACCCCTCAGTCTTTCCCGAAACGCGGCAGGCGACAACCCTCACATTCGCTGTGTTACATGGACATGTGCCTGTGGTGCAGGTAGTGACACATTCACCTGTGACTCTTTCATCATTGACCTTTTGTTTTGCTTCAGCTCCTAGTTGGTCATCACTGTCATTTCTACCATCAAATCATCTAAAAGTTTCTCCTGTTCTGTCCTTCCTTTTAAACAAGATATTCAAGATATTGTTATAACCAAAAGCCTTTTATATTTTAGAAAGGGATTCACATAGTTACTGCAATCCAGAACCTTTGCTTGCCAGTTTGACTTTACTCAAATGGTTTCAGGCCACATTTAGGAAATGGAAAGTGGAAACTCGGCAGCCTAATTAGTATTGAACTCATTTAACTAATTCACTTTGCCCTAAGTAGACTGTCATTTAGATTAAAGCATTATTAAAGTGTAATGGTAATTCTTCCAAGCATGTGTAATTTGGCGTTGAAGTGCATCAAATAAAGGAAATGACAACGACATTGAAAAGGTCATTTCTTAGTAAAGTTCTACAGTATATTTAAGTTGCAGTTTTGTAACACGGTAATCTAAATACATTACATTTTCCAACAATATATTCATAGTTTCATTGTTAGCTGAATCTCTATGTTCTAAGACACAACTACATTATTATCTGTTTAGGTCCCACAGACCTACAAATGCCATCCTGTGTTGGAGGGGCTAACAAGTTTTATCGTCTTGAATTATAAATATTGATTGGGTTTACTTATTAAGGACAAAGACAAGCTATAAGTGTGATTGTTTGTAACTTAAAGTATTCTGCAGCGGCTCAGAGAATCACAAACATTTTGCGTTTTATTAAGATTTATGAGGTCAAAGTAACACCTATTTGCGAAGAGCAAGTGAAAGCCTATGTGAAGTTTTTATGAAATGATAAATAAATGTTTGGCTTGCATTTGCTGTCAGCTCCTTTTACTCATAAAACCACGAATGAAAAACAGCACAAGTGGCTGCCTTAAAAAGTTGCTTGATTAATCGCATAATAAGCAGAGCTGTTCTGTGAAGGTGTTGTGGATTTTCTTTTATGAGAACATTAGTGGAAAAATAGCAGCTGAATTACTAAAACACCAGGGTGGACCTACACTGGCTCTAGAAGAGCTGCAGAAATCCACTGCTCAGGTGGACATTCTCTTTGACATGACAATTGTTTTTTTTAGAAAATGACTTGGTAACAAAAAAAACTTAACTCATACAAGCTGTGCTGAAGACACAGAGAACTGTTTGTTGTTCACTTAGCAAATCTCTTCTATGTGGATGAGTGGTGAGAAGAAAACTGCTTAAAGCCACATTGAAGGTTTGAAGGAATGAAGCCAACTTGTGTAAGATTGTCCAATAATTTTAGACTGAAATCTTTTTGGCCTACAGGCAAAAATTGTGTATCACACAACAAATCCACCTGAACTCACCATCTCCGTGAAACAGTGTGGCGATGGCAGTATAATGCTGATGATGTTTTATCTTGCAGTGCAGAACAGCTTGTCCAGGGAAGAGCGAAGCAGAAATTAACCAGTGAGAGGCTTCTTTAGGACATGAGACTTAGATGGATATTCACCTTCTGTCAAAACTGCGCCCCGAATTGTTAAGAACAAAGCATCCCGGTGAAACTGCAAACCTTACATTTTTTTTTAATCTTGACTTGGCATTTGAATTAAGACAAAGCAAGTTGATTTATACAGCACATTTCAATTGCATTTCAATGACTATTCAGAGTGCTGTACAGGAACAGAGAGTAATAGAATAGCACAATGACATTGGCATAAAGGCAACACAAAAAATGAAAAAGAATAAAAATAAATAATTAAAATAAGATGGTTATATTAAAAAATATGAAATTATTGATAAAATATTAAAGAAAATTGGTACTTAAAACTTTATAAATATGTTCAGATAGAATGGTCAAAGGCCACTGAAAATAAATATGTTTTTCTGTGAATTTATTCCAGATTAGTGGAGCAAAGGAACTAAAAGCTTCTTCTGCATGTTTGGTTCTAGTTCTGGATATGCAGAGTAGATCTGAACCTGAAGATCTGATCTGATTTAAACAGGTGCTGTCCATCCAGTTTTAAAATACTTTAGTTATTATGCTAATAACAGTTCGCAAACATTCCATACTTCACATTGTAAATCTAGTAGATACATACCCCCAAAAGCAATACACGCTTTTGATATATTCATTTGTGAAATATATCTAAAACCTTTATTCTTTCACTCTAAAGGTGTGTTCTACTTTGAGTTGATCTATCTTGTAAAATCCTAATTAAATAGATTTTCTTTTTAAGGGAAGAAAAAAGCAAACTGAAATAGAATAAAACTATGATTTGAGTCATCCTATCTGTTTACTCGTTTTGCTCTCCAATCATACTTGTGTGTGTCCATCTGCAGCTACTGCTGGATGCCAAAGCTAACGTGGAGGGTTCCCTGCAGGATGGGATGGAGAACTATACAGAGACCCCGCTGCAGCTGGCAGCCGCTGCAGGTACAGACTCACAGCGGCAATCTCAGACTTCTCTCTAGATGTAAGGCTTCACAATGAAAACAGCGTGAGGCTTTCTATATGCAGCCCAGCACAACACCTGATTGTCAGTGTGGTCACTGGCTACGCTCCCATTAGAGAATGAATTTGATCAAGATGCAGGAAAAGTAGAAAACTGCTTTCATAAAATTTGTTTGGTAGCTTGATTAGTGGTTGTTTCTTTGCAGGTAATTTTGAGCTGGTGAGTTTGCTGCTGGACCGAGGTGCTGATCCCATGGTGGGAACCATGTACCGCAACGGGATTTCTACTGCCCCTCAGGGGGACATGAACTCCTACAGCCTTGCTGCAGCTCATGGACACAGGTAGCCAACATTGTTCAGTCAGCTGATAGACATTAAACACAAACTTAGCTCACACGTTCATACTTTATTCAAAATGTAATCTGGATTATGTCAAATAGACAAAAAAATAACCTTCATATCATCTTATGTGCAACATTTTGTTTGTTGGTTAATGAATATCTCAGTTTGCATAACATGAAATAATTATTTTACTTAGTGACGATAAGTATTAAATCTGACATTACAAGTTTGATGTAATTTTTAAGTATTTTAGACTAATCTTTTAATTCAATTCAATTCAGTTATACTTTATTGATCCCCGAAGGGAAATTCAGTCTTTCCACATTTTATGTATACCAAGTATTTGTTAATCCCACAAGCCTTAAAGTTTACCTTCTTATGCTGGCATCCACAGTATGTATTCAATTTTTTGAGTAATTTAGTGATTTATTAGTTGGTTTTTTTGTACTGAATTGTTTTTATTTATTTCATTTAAAAATATGGGTTTAGATTGTTTCAAGGGGGAAAGAATCTATCTTAGCCTTTTTATAAAGCAAGAACAAGTAAATATTTTTTCTAGATCACAGGTGCTCAAAAACAACCTAAGGTTTATAATTTTTTTTTTCAATGTGTCGAAGCTTTGTTCATTAGTCCTTAAGATCAGGTTGTCAAGTCATGTGCCTTTACTGTCATTTTCAAAACTGCTCAAACATCTTAACTACCCAAAAAATACAATATCTGCTGAAATAAAATACAAAGATCCAAAATTTAGATCCTTTGAATTAACTGAGTGTTCAAGTCTTAATAACCCAATTAAAATACCTGGAAATGTTTTAAAAACAAAGATTTCCATTACTAAATCACTTTTTCACCAATTACTTTTATTAAAACAGTAAGAAAATGTGCGACATTTTTTCAGGGTTCTACTATTCAAAAAAAACAGAAAGAAAACCTTTAGTTTTTTTCTTGTGTAAAACTCTGGATTTCTGTTTCCTTATTTTGCTACCATAATTCTTTCATAGCTCTTTTTGCTACATATTAGCTTGATTGAAGACAAAACCGTAACTTCAAAAGAAAACTGGAACTTTAAAACACATCAAGCCAATCTGGTATTGGTCTTTCAGATACAACTTAGTGACTGTCAACATTTAATGTGTCCATTTTATCCATTTACATTGATTCGCTAATAAAGCAAATTAATTTTATAATAATTCCTCTTTGAAAAAACAATTTATGAGGTTTTATGATGTGTTCAATATGCTTTCTCTTTTTGTGTTTTGTGACTTACAGAAATGTGTTTCGAAGGTTGTTATCTCATTCGGATAAAGGAAAAGGTGATGTTTTGTCATTGGAGGAGATGCTGGCCGAAGGTTCAGAGCTAGAAAGTAGAAGTTCATCTCAGGTAGATCTAATTAGAAGTGGGAAGGCCAAACTTAGAGCCCTAAAAGAAGCTATGTACCACAGTGCCGAACACGGACATGTTGACATCACCATAGATATTCGGAGCCTTGGTAGGTTTCTGTTCGTACTTTATACAACATGTATACGATCTACGTGCAGAAACTTTCCTTATATGCTTCATGCTTTTCTTAACTGATTCTCAGGAGTCCCATGGACATTACATACTTGGCTTGAGTCTCTGCGTACATGTTTCCAGCAGCACCGCCGACCTTTGATCCAAGGTCTTCTGAAAGAATTCAGCTGCATTGAGGAAGAGGAGTACACCGAGGAGCTCATCACACATGGCCTTCCTCTGATGTTTCAGATCCTTAGGGCCAGCAAGGTACTTCAGAAGTAGCTGACTTCCAGATTTGTCTTTGGTTTCAAAGTTATCACTTATTAAATGGCATTCAAAAGTTTTTTATTTCTGCATAAACTTTATTCTTCTTTCATCAACATATGTTCTCTATAATATACTGCTTACTTTACATATGTTAGTTTTATTGTTTCTACTTTATCTCCTTTCCAATTTCCATCCTTAAACCTGTATGTTAATGATGGAGATTTCCTCACATTATAAAGACTCATGTTATTTTAATCAACCTAATTAATTTCCTATTAGTAAAACTATAAGTAAGGTAATAGATATTCTAGGTGAAGGTTAAAACTTAAAAGACATCTCCCTTCAAATCAACTTTGTCGATGGAAAGTATTTTGACAATTATTACACACTTGTTGCAGTCATGCTTTTGTGTCTAAAGCCACTAGTTTGGGACTTTTCTAATGTTTATTGAATAGAATATGTCTGATTTTAACCTATTAAAATAAGCTGCATGAGTCATGTCATTGTACGTGACTCTGTTTATGTTTTGCTAGAATGAAGTGATCAGCCAGCAGCTGTCCTCCATCTTTACTCAGTGTTATGGGCCTTATCCCATTCCCAAACTGTCAGAGATCAAGAGAAAGCAGACATCCCGACTGGGTAAGGATTTTTCCCCTGCAGTTTCATTGTTTTAAACAGCTCTGATAGCAGATCCATATTGCTCATAACACCATCTAGTGACCTTAGCCGGCATAGAAATTTTCATATTTCAGTTTTGCTGAATTTAAATTTGAGCTGCCTTTTTTGTTTGTTTTGTTTTTTGTTTTTTTTTTTCCAAGTTGATAACATACAAATAAATAACAAAATAGAAAATAAACAAATTCTGCTGTGTTTGTCAGATCCTCACTTCCTGAACAATAAGGACATGTCTGATGTGACCTTTTTGGTTGAGGGGAAGCCATTTTATGCTCACAAAGTCCTGCTCTTCACAGCTTCCAACAGGTAAAAACCTTTCTAGTCTCAGCTTTTTAAGTATGATCAGAGCCTGCTTAAAAAAAAAAAAACAATGACTCATTAAATGCGATTTTGTTTTGATATGGTTTGACCTGAGATCGATACTGCATGGAGCAAATTCATATTCATGTTCAATATTTAAAGGCTCTAATTTTGTTTTTCTCTGACATCTATTTTCTCAAGATTCAAAACTCTTCTAGCAAACAGACCTTGTGGTGAAAATACATGCATTGAAATCAGCAACGTCAAATATCATATCTTTCAGGTAATGAAAATGCTACCTTTATAGTGTTTGTACCTACAGGTCTGGTAAAATGTATGCAATGTGAATTTAGACTTTCACAACATGGTAGAAATTCTACATAAAGATCGACATACATATACATGCCCCCCAAATATATAAACAAATATCAGTTTAAACAGCCGTATCAACTGCTTCAAGGCTGGAAATTTTCCCACTCTTGTAGGTTGAATATCCAGAGTTGCTTAAAAATTGTATTTGTTTTAATGTATTTATTTATTTTAGGGAATGATGGACAAGTTCATAATAGGGTTGAGATCTGGTATTCCAGCTAGAACAGACTGAATAGTGGAGATCCATCCATCAGCACAGCCATGTTTGTTTAGCTTCAGCCTCCTGCTTGTGGTTGACGTCATTCACGTCACTGCATTTGATTGATTCCAAACATTTCTGTATTGTAGGCTAATGCATCTTTTTGCCTCTTGCAAAATGTATTTTGGGGAGTTTTTCACGAATCTCCCTCCAATTCACCTTGCTTGCAAGGCAAATACACAGTGGCTTGAAAGCAGATAGAAATTGGAGATCTTTCTGGGGTTTACCCCGCCTTTAACCCTCTGACAGCTGGAGACAATAATGCTAAGCTGATGTTGATGATAGATATATTGAACAAACCAGCCCTGACTTCAACTCTTTTGAAACTTTGAAGATGCAAGGTCTGTCAGAGGAAACCAGCCATTTTAAAATGTTACTCAATACTAATAAGAAGAGTGGTTTTATAATTAGCTAAAAATACGCAAGGATTTTGCTGTAGTAGATGAGCCAAATGCTCGAGGAGAAGGGGGTTTGCATATATTTCATCCTCTATGCCTAAATTTGTCCCTGGATGTTAGAAAATCAATAGTAATTCAGACTTGCACACACAGTGGTTTTATTCAAAAGTAATTGAAGCCAGTTGTATCATTAGTCCCTGTAAGTAATGCTGTTCAACTAGATCATTAAAAGAAAAAATTAATCTGACATTGATAACCATGATCAGTAATGTAAACGTACACACTCTATTTTATCTACCTTATACATATATAGTTGTGGCTGTGTGTTTCTTCTTTATGTAACTTTATCTTGTTGACAGCTGGTGATGCAGTATCTTTACTTTGGAGGAACCGACGCTCTTCACATCAGGAGCGCAGATGTTATGGAGGTTAGATAAATAATATGTTTTCGACTTTTGGCCTAAAACCTATAATGTACCCTTAGAAAATTCACTCTATCACTGCCTTAACTTTTAAAATCAATAGCAATTATGTAAGATTAATTTGTTTGAATTTGATTTTTGTTTGTTTTTCTTCCAGCTGTTGTCTGCAGCCAAGTTCTTCCAGCTAGAAGCCCTACAGAGGCACTGTGAGATTATCTGCTCCAAGAACATTAACACTGAAACTTGTGTTGAGATCTACAACCACACAAAGGTAAAGACAAAACAAGCAAAGTTTCACAAAAATATTGAATTGAAAGTAAACTGTTTAAAATTACATTTTTAATGATTGGGGTGAAATTTCTGCTCTAGTTAGGCATTTAAATGTGAGTAAACTTAGGTACTCTCCTCTTCTTTCAGTTTCTTGATGCTCCAGACTTAGCATCCTACATAGAAGGCTTCTTCCTGAAAAACATGGTCATCCTGATTGAACTGGAGCCTTTCAAACAGCTGCTGTATGACACACCTCCTGAAAGCCCTGGCAGCGATATCCTGCAAGCTTTGGAGAAAACTCTGGCCATTCGCATTCAGTCCATTCACTTGTCTTCCTCCAAAGGATCGATTGTCTGAAGCTCTTGTATAGGGGAAATGTTTATTTAAAACATTCTGTTCTGTTATCTAGCTAGAATATGAAGTCCATTCCATAGCAAAAGCAAGTGTACTTCATAGAAGGCGCTAAAATCACAGTCACGCACTGTCATTCTACTGACTGGAAATGTTAATAGATGGACTTATCACAAGCAGAAGAAAAGAACTGAGCCCAGAGATGTGATACGTTTATGAGGAAAGGGAAGTAAACAGGAGGGAAGAACATTTGATCCAAAACAATAGATAACAATTCAGAAACATAACATGGAGGTCGAACAAGGCATAAATGTGAGCATTAGTTTTAAAAGTAAGATGTAAAATTTAAGGTGAAGCAATTACAGGGACTGATCATTTGAAATCTTGTTCTTAGATTTAAAATGTGTACTCTTATTTTGAAAGAACATTCCTCAAGACCTCCTGCTCTATAGTAAAAAAAACAAAACAGAAAAAATGATCTGCGTAAAAGAACGTTTCAGGTTAAAAAATGAAATCTGGAAATCACAGGCCTTCAGAGTTTAATCTTTGTTCCTCATCTGTTGCTAACATACTTTTTGTTATCTTAGCACATGGTAACAAGTCTGTTTGCCTTGTTGATATGCATCTACTAACATAACTGTCATCTGATAGTTGTATTAAATCTTAACTTGCCAATAGCAAATGAAACACAGTTGTGAGAGCTTATGAATATGTGGTTAAAAAGTCAACCTCTACATAATGTGATTACCCATCAGAATATCCCTGGGTATGACGAAGAACAACTGCCTCATTTTGTGATTGTTTGCTGGGATACCTGTACAGGGAAGATCATTTGTATATTTATGGGTCAGATTTTTGCAAATTACTCAGTAAAGCCAAAAAAAATCTCACAGAAGGCAAACAAATAATAATAATGTGACTAAAGAAATGGAACTTTTGAAATAGGAATTTTATGTCCTCAACTGATTTGTAAATTTTGTGGATAAAACAGAGATATTGATGATGTAAGTTAATGTATATATCCACACATTTTTTTCATGTGTCTTAATGTTAGATATTGTTGTAAAAAGAAATTTGTTCGTCTTATAAACATAAATGTTTAAATGTTGCATGTTTGAACCTAAGCAGCTGTTTTCACAATAGGGAATTGTTTATGTCATTACCGTAGGTCACTATTAATGTGTCGCAGTAAAATAATATCTTTGTTTTGTTTCGGAGAGGCTGCAGGGATGTTTATTCAAACATAATGCTACAGAATTTTTTTTTTCTTTCCCAGAGATTTGCTTTTAACTTGTGGTGCTGGCTTTTATCTTTTATTCTGTTTGATGGGGAGTTTTTTAGGGCAGCCTGTTGTTATTTTATCCTCTGCAGCAAAAGGTCAGATCTCAGCTGGTAGTAGGTTTAATGTAAGATCCAGCAGTGCTCATGGCAGTAGGGTCCAAATAGCCTGAAATCTGTGACAAAAATAAAGATATAAAACACTTCATTAACTCTATTGTCATTTTGGCCTAAAATGAACAAACGTTGTAGAAACCTCATAAACATTAGCCGGAGTCTGTAGCTTTAATCTTCCACATTTGCTGAGTTACTGAGATCTAACAACAACAACAACAAAAAAATGCTAATTAATTTTTCTGCCATATAGAAATAATAAACAAAACTAATCTGATACACATTAAAAGAAAACATGTAACACTAAAAAAGTATTTCTATAATTCAGAGTTTTAAATCGTGTTTGATTCCATCTTAGCACCAAAATGCAGCTGGTTAAAGTTTAGTTCATTAGGCGTTGCTGGTTCCTTATTTTGGATGTTGGACACAAAGTTACATAACTGCAACCAAATCTGGCAGGTTGATCAGGCTGTAGTATAACTTTGCTAGTTCTGTGTCTTGGCTTGTGAGTCTCAGAACTCAGCTATGTTTGTAACTGTGACAGTGTGTGGTCCTGTCACTATGCCTCCAACTGATCATATGCCTTGGCTACTTGGCCAAGGGGATATCCCTTTGGCTGACTGGTTGATGCGTATGACTTTCACCCTGGAGTGCTGGGATCAAACCCTGCCTGGGCCCTCTGTAGGGTGCACCTTGCCACATAACCTAATAGTAAGTTACTTCAGACTTTCATCAGCACTTAAAGACCAAAGACCACAGTTAAATACACCTAGGAAAATCTATTCCATTTATTCTTTGGTTCTCAATTATTGATATAACAGCACATCCCAAAGACCGTGATCCTCACATTACTGTCTGCTTTTTTCAGATGCCAGTGGGTAGGTTGAGGCTGATGTATGACCGATACAGACTCAAAGACAACATGCTGTAACATATAAAACTTATGGATTTTAATACTGATTCACTCATGTAGTTCAATTCTAGTCCACTTATGTTTAACCCAATCAATCCAAATTATAATGTAACACCATCAACTATAGCTAAAGGTAGAAATTATTTATTATGAAACTTCTTTATCTAAGGAAGCTCAACTGATTTCTTGAGTGACTGTGTCTGCAGCCGCTTCCCTTTCTGAATAAGCATGTGGCAGAAATAGGAAGGAACCCATCTGTCTTAGAAAGGAGCAACTTCCATTAATCCGGCTCTCTATAAGTGCCCATTTCTGGGACCAAATGGGGTAGAATGACAGTACGAAAACAGGAAAAAGCAACAACATTAAATACATAAAGAAGTTACTTTCGAACAGGAATGACAACTGAAAAACAGCAACTTCCTCCAGGAAAAACAAAGTTGCACCGTGCAGTTTTTTTTAACGTAATGTAAAAATTACCATGTTGGCTTTATATTATTTTTAACCTCATCTATCAAATCACTTCGAGATGTAGAACATACATTTCCATGATAATTATATATTTCCTTGACATAAAAAGAAATATTCATCGTTAAAGTCAATCCTCAGGCTTTCTGAAGGTCCATCAAAGTTTTTATCTGACAGAATAAGTGTTAACTTTATGCTTTTTAGTTTACACTACCTTCACTGTACAATTTTGTAGATTACTTGTTCTTGTATGTTTTTTTTTATAATTTCATCCTGAAATCATTAATAAAGGGATTGATAAGTGCTTATACCTGACAAATAAGTTCACAGGTTTCATGGAATTCAGTAATATGGAGCTTAAGCAAAAGTTCGGACTGAATAAACTGGATCACCTACCCTCCTGCAATCAGAGGCTCATCTATTGGTTAAGCAGCCAATTGGCATTTCATCCACACCTGCCACACCTGCTTTAATTCAATCAGCATCAGTACTGCTTAAAACTTTTCAATCAACAATTCAACCTGCCACCAACAAGCATGGAGTTGGATCGCACATCAGACTTTGATTCTTATGACCCTGATTCAAATCAGGCCTCTATCTTCCCAGAGAGTTCACCTGACCACCACTGCAATCTCCCCTTTTTTAGTTCAGCTACAAGCCAGGAGTATTCCCCTGCGTTGGCTTGGTCTCTGTCCAATCACTACTAAGCGTTTTCCAGGCTCACTCTTGTTTATCCAGAAGTTTCAGCTGTTATTGGATCTTTACGGTTATGTTTCTCCACCTTCATAGGGACAAAGCTCATATGCTCACATCTGACATGATCTTCCTTCCTCCTGTTCACCTCCCTGGATAGTTTACCAGCTCCATTGCTTCCCTCATCACTCTACAGGGATTCATGGCTCCAGCCTAGCCTACTCCTTCTGTCATCTCATTCATTATGCAACACATAGCTTTTCCTTTACCTCACAATTGCTCGACCCTGACATCCTCAGGTATTTTTCTGAGGTTCTTTTTGATGTTTTCTTTTCATTTCCCTTCTTTCATAGCATGCATATATAATTATGCTGGCATACATTTCTCCTAGCCTCTCTTTCCAGGGGACACTATTAACTGTGTCCCACTGATCCTGGGGCCCCACTGGGTCAGAATTAGGATCGCTTGTAATTCAATCAGCATCAGTACTGCTTAAAAGACTTCAACCTGCCACCAACAAGCATCGAGTTGGATTGGACATCAGACTTGGATTCTTATGACCTTAATTCAAGCCTCCTCCATCCCCTTCTCCACCATCCCTGCAACCTCCATCTGGGCCCCTTCTTCATGCTGTGATAGACCCTATTGAAGTCCTCTGGACTCTTACTGTTTCACTTGGCATCCCCAGTTGGTCTGGCAGAAGACCGCCATGTTGAGCTTGGTTCTGCCAGAGATTTCTTCCCAAGGGGAGATTTTTCTCTCCACTGTCTCTCTATGCTTGCTCATCATGCAGGATCTATGAACCTGCACCTTGTTTTAGCCGGCATCCATCTTCATACTATCTCCATTGCATTGTTAATGTACCTTGCTGAGGCCTGAAAGCCAAAATCTCAATTATTGTTTCCATAAACTCCTATAATTGCCTTCCTCTTTTTGTAAGGTTTTCATATTTAACTGAAGTTGGAGGGTAACATAGGTCAAACCCTTACACAGCAGAAATATACATTTCTTCTGTAAGGATTTTTGTTTTTACAAAAAACAGACTGAAAGCAGGACTGAACATCTTTCATGGTTTGGTATTTTTACATCTTCAGTTGTGCGATAAAAGGAAAAAGCTGACAAAAATTATATGCTGATTTCAGTGGATTCTCTCCAAACATTGTGCATGAATTCTAAACGCTTTTTGAGAAATCTCAAGTGTTTTACTGGTAGTTGCACCATCTCTTTATGGAGCTAAGGAATGTCTAATACTGATTTTAAGTTTGTCCAATGTGACAATAATAATATCAGCAACAGTATGATATCCCATATTTATTCCCCTTTGCTGATTTTAAACTCACTTATTTATGTATATTTTTGTGTTCAGTTCTCTGATTGAATTAGGGCTCTAATGCTAAGCTGTGCTGCGACCAGCCAGTGACACAGATCCTTTCTAATGTTTCTGGAGGCTGTTGCAAAGTGCATGTCTCCCTCTGAGAGTGCACTTAGTACTTGAAGGACAGTTGTTTAGACATCACCATGGCTGCAGCTGCCTGAGAACAATATGGAGCTGGGAATGTTGTGCAGCATTCAGGACAGAATGGAACAAACAGCAACGTGTCTGAATATAGACACAATCAACTCTTATTCTTAGATTTTCCTTTTTGGTAGCATTTTTCTCTCAAAAAGTTATTTTCAAAGAAAAATAATTAATTACTTAAAGAGCCCTGCCAGACAGAGGAGCATTTGATATATCCATGGAAATGTCTCGACTGACTTTTCTAAAGCACTGCTGGGTATCTTAATTTACTGAGCTGTGAACTGCGAGTGAAGCACTTAAGTAACACTAGGGGAAGTTGTGTTGGGAAATATTGCAAGAGTACAAATGCAAACTGTCCCTAATAAGATTTATCTGAAACTCTAACATTGGTGATGTAAAAACATTCTGAGTTGTTCTCTTCTGAAGGCCACCATTGTTCACTTTTTCTAAGTGGGCTGGCGTGCACATATTTGAGTGTGTGTATTTGTGAGCAAGAGCAAAGAGGAGGGGGGGGATAAAACAGGGGTGTCTGCCCTACTAACTCTGCCCCCAGTGCGAGCCCCTTCATCCTCCCCCTTGTTGTCATGCACAAGCGCTCGCCGTTTGGCACAAAGTAGTCTGGCAACACAACAGCCATGTGTTTCAGCTCCACGCTTTGAAGGGCACCAAAAACTTCTCAGAACTGCTCCTGCTAAACATTTCACAGTGTCAGAGGGAGAAACAGAGAGAGAGAGAGAGAGAAACAGAGAGAGAGAGAGAGAGACAGAGAGAGAGAGAGAGAGAGAGAGAGAGAGAAAGAGAGAGAGAGAGAAATAGGGGGCGCAGTTAAAGAAGAAGTAAAGTGTAAGAAAGATGAGGCATCGGCAGGCCCAGAGATAAGCTGCCTTTTATATGGACTGAAGGTACTTCTGTTAGGAATATTTGCAACGACAGGTAAGTATAAAGAGTGCGTCAAAAAGGATTGTTGAGCTAGAATTGCAAAGTGTCATCTTAGCTTTAACATGAAAATAATGGGGGTGCAGTTTTCAATAATTAAGAGTATACCAACGTCTGTTTATTTATAAAATGTTTGTTCTGATTTCCAGTGTTGAAATGCTTAACATCCAGTTTTCTTTTAAAATGTTGAAAAGACCTTAAACTGGCAAAAATGAATGTTCACATGCAAAATGTGACAAAAATATTTGGATGCCAACATCAAATTTAAGTTTGTAATTGTAAGATACCAAATTATGGAAAGGTTCATTTCCATTTTAATATGAATTTATGTTAAGGATGAATGCCACGCATTAGGATTATTGGGGAAAGGAAGGTTAGCTACAGAGAAAATGGTTGTTATTTTTGCTTTTATTCATTCCCATCTGATGTCCCTAAATATAATAATTTAAACTAATTGCCTTCAAAAGTCACAGGGAAGTTAAACTGGGTTTCCATAAAGATCAATGTCAGTATTAATTCAACTATTATGAAAATGTCTTATTGCTTCATTAAAGCATTTAAACAAAAATCTTGATAAATGTCCAGCAACACCTCAGACAGATCAGGAATAAAGTTGTGGGGATTGCCAGTACCAGTGTGCAAGCCATACAGGAGACAGAGCAGACATGTGGAAAAAGTGTGTTTTAGTCATAAGACACAATGGCTTTTGCCTTGATGTAAAATTAAATTAATTAGAGCAGCTCAGTCAAAAAACAGACCTAATTATGATTAGACATATTTAGCAGGTCTTTACCTTTAAGTCACACCTTCAAGATTTGTTTTTGTAGAAATGTTTGAAAAGTATTTTCCTCTTTACCTCAGAATTTATAATACATACAAGTTTAACAAGGGTAAAGACTTTGGCAAGATAATGGTTCAATCAATTTCTTTGTTGTGTTTTCCGATTCTGTCCCTAAAGTTGAATAAAAGTCCTTTCAAAGATGCAGCGTGAAGATCTGTCTGCTAGAGAAGAGTTCACCTACAGCCGCACCTCCACATTGGAGAGAGGAAATGGGACTCTGGGACGGCGTGGTGACCGGAGTCTGGAAAGAAGGCCAGACCGGGCAGAGAGAGAAAGGCCAGAGCGCGACAGCTACACTGTGGACGTGAGGGCCAGTGACCTGCAGCTGGCCCAGCCGGAGGCTCTAAAGCACCCCTGCTTCAGCTACAGGGCCTGGCTCTACAGTGTCCTCATAGGGGTGAGAGGAGATATGGTCAGAAAGAATGAAAACAGAGCACAAGGAAGAATTTACCTGCCCGGTCCAAATCAGAAAAACTTATAAGGTTGGGTGTATTTACTCTTTTCAGGAAGGAATATATCCCAGTCTTTGAGTTTTAAGTGAAATATGGCAACAAATTCTTGTTTTGTGCTTCTGACTCAGAAGTAGGGAAAGGAGGTCATTGATGGATTAAATATGCTTCTGTTCTGTTAGGATCTCAATATAGGCAGTGGGTTGTTTTAATCTCTCCAGGTTAGCTACATGTCTTAACATTATTTATGTAATCCTTATAAATTAGTCCATCAAATTACCCTTAGCAAGTTGTACCTTAACTCCACCTTATTCTTTTGGGATTATCACCCAGTTAGAGCAGCCAGTTGCCAAAGCTACCATCTACAACCATCTACAACTTTGCCAATTTTGGATCAAACTGATCACCCTGACATGTGTCAGGTACTAGTCTGTGGGCACCTGTATCTAATACTAAATTAGATATTAGATGATTGAGCCACACCGTCCAATGATTATGGAATATAGTTTAACACCAGTAGAACAACAAATGTAAGAAACTCTGCTACAATGTAAAATGAACCTTGAAACTTCTGGATGGTTGCAAAATGTCTGCAGTGCAATAAA
Source organism: Jordanella pulchra (assembly GCA_034780135.1). Classification (NCBI taxonomy): domain Eukaryota; kingdom Metazoa; phylum Chordata; class Actinopteri; order Cyprinodontiformes; family Cyprinodontidae; genus Jordanella; species Jordanella pulchra. Next base: position 24,816 of record JAUZNJ010093044.1, read on the forward strand.
TTGCACTTTGTTAAGGGACTTTAATGCAATATTTTAACTTTCAACCAAACACTATTGTGACGCTGTGAATATTTCTGAGCCTGTTTAATGTTTATCCTAAATGTATATAAGGAAACTCACCATTTATTAAAAACATCTATGGATCCAGTTCTTGGTTTTACACTTAAAATAAGTTCTGTGACATTGTTAGATGAAAAATAGAGAGAATTATAATCTCACCTTGAAGACTCAATACATAATTCAACCAAATTCAAGATGACTGGAAGGAACGTGACTGGTATAATAAGGGTCTGTGAATATATATGCATCTGTGCCTTTCTATCTGTATGTGTTTATGAATCCTCAGGGGAGTCTGCTCATCACATCTGGTTTTTCGCTGTACCTGGGAAACCTGTTTCCTGTTGCCATGGACTACTTACGCTGCGCTGCAGGCTCAGTGAGTGACCATCTCTGACCCAACATAAACTTTAATGATCTAAATGACATAATTTCAATAAGAGCTTCATAACTTTTTATTAAAACAGCATTTGCTTTTATAATAATTTGTGTAAGATACTGATGTTCTTCATAGGGCATACCTGCAGCGATAGCTAGCTTTGCTATTGCCAAGAAAAGAAATGTTGCGGTAAGTAAACTTTTTATGTAAGCGCTAAAATTCACAGTTTCTTTTTATTTTTTAAATGTTGCAACAATAACAAAGCTTTTACTTAGGGGTTATTCTGCTTACAGGTGTCAGATTTCCAGGTTGTCTATGTATCAACATTTGCAGTGACAACCACCTGTCTTGTTTGGTTTGGCTGTAAACTGGTCCTGAATCCTTCTGCTGTCAATGTAAATCAATTCTCAGGCTAAGATAGCTTGTTGTTCCTGAACAACATTCTTTTTCTAATCCTCAGTCATTTTTGTTTTTCATTTTTTTAACGCTCCTCTTTCTGTTCCCAGATCAACTTCAACCTTATCTTGATGATTGTACTGGAGGTGTTGATGGCTACCACGGTCATACTGTCAGCCCGCTCTGCAGACGACTGCTGCTGCCATAGGAAGGTGTGACTGGTTGCTTTTGTCTTTTTCCACCTAATTCCTCTTTGTTCTCCTCCATGCGGCCTCCATCCTAATCCCTCTCAATGTTTGGGTGTTTCTCAAAGTCATATAACAGACCTGTGGTCATAAAACCAGCTGTGTTCCCCACTCGACTCCTCAAAGCATACTCTGTGAGTATAGTTTTCAGCTGTATTAAAAAACTTTTACTGCTTGTTGTTTAATTGCTGAAAATGTTCCTCTCAGGTGATTGAAGTCATCGTTGGAATCTCTGCTGTATTCGGAGGGATTATCGCCCTCAATATGGATGCTCTGCTTCCTGGTCCATACCTGTCAGTCACATTTTTCTGGATCCTTGTAGCTGTAGGTTTTCTTGCCCTTTTGCACATTAAAGCACAGAATAATTCAAAGGAAGCCAGAGGTGAACAACACTTTGCATCTAATCCTTTACAGTGTTTTCCAAGTGCAATTGCCAGTCATGTTGTGTCAGAATACCCCAACAAATGCTTGGTGAGTACAATTTCCTTTTTAACTTTCTGATTATAAAAACAAAATAAGTATAGCAGTTGAATTTAAGTGCAGCAGACTTATAGTTTCATCTTTTACTTTTTATTTTCTAATAACATTTAATTTAGTTTGGTTAAGTTATGTCTATTTCTATACAGGGTTTTCACAGCTTTAAACCAAATATCATCAAATTGCATAGTAAAAATATTCAGATTTAATATTTTGACTAATTCAATTATCACCAATCAGCGCTAATTTAGTTGATCCTTTTGCACACAGTCTGATTCAACCCAGTTAAAGCACATTCAAGTTCAGTTTATCATTTCATACCAAGGCCAAAAATGATCCACTCACCTGGCAAAGATGAATATTTTTGTCACCAATAACCTTGTTTCAGAAATATTCAGTAATATTATATTATATTATACATTTTAGATTCACTTTTGAATATTAATATCATTACCAACTGAAAATACACATTGTTCAAATTAACAAAAATAAATATATAAATAATCAAACTCCAACAGCTTATGCTACCAGAGGTATGAACTGTTAAACTATATGGGTTCAGCTGAATGCATCAAGTTATAATCTATACATTTTTTCTTCCATAGAAAATACAAAAATCGTTTTTCTAGGTTTTAGTTTGGTGTCTCCAGTGAATAAACACAATACATAGAAACAATACACAAAGAAAAAAAAGGATAGCATTACATTTCTAAATATGTTTAAATATTACTACATAAGCTATGCTTTTTCCACGTCAAATTTAATTCTATATTTGCTTCACTGAGTCTATTGAATTCATGTTTTTTTCCAGCAGAAAAAACACAGATTTTTACCCCAATAGTATTGCTTGTCTCAGCCTGTATAGTTAAAATAGAATATTGAGCAAATTCCTCCATGATGGCTAACCAGTGGAGAGGTTAGCCATCATGTTGGATGTGATAAATATTCTTTTCCTCTTACTTCCTGTCTTGTCCCTGTTTTGCTGTCTCAGGTGGAGGTGCTGATAGCCATCAGCAGTGTGACATCACCCCTCCTCTTTTCAGCCTCTGGTTTCCTTTCTAGCAGTGTGATCAGTTTTATAGAAATTTTCCTCCACGATGTGCCCACAGCCAAGGTGACTATAATTAAAAACAAGCTTGACAGTTTGCAAGGTTGTAAAGCTAGAGCGGTTCAGCCTTGACTTCATAAAGATTGGGAAACACATTAGTCTTAAAATCAGTGTCAGTGATTCATGAGAAAACTAAAAATATCATCTGAGTTCTGTGCATGTCTCCCAGCAATCCTATGACATCCTGCTGTTGATCCTGATGGTGCTGCTGCTGGTGCAGGCAGTTCTTACTTCAGCCACTGTGGTGCACTGTGCAGTGTACAAGAGTCGGCTCCGCATGGGGGCTCCAGAGTGCGAGGACAGCATGCAGACCACAACTCTTTACAATGAGGTATGGCAGGTTTAAATAGAGGCTGTGGACACAAGAGGTCAAAGGTCATAAACAAATCACAATTGCTTTTTATAGCTGCAATGCATCTAAACTATACATTTAAACACAGAACACATAGGAGTTAATGAAGAATAAACAATGATTGCTTAATACAAACTTTTTTTATAAATGTTACTTTTGTAACCTTTGTTTTTCCTTTGTGTTTTGATTCATAAGCAGCAAACTCCCAATGGGACACTGCAGGAGTACGACAAAGACAGAGCCTGGAAGGCAGTTTTGGTCCAAATGGCTCAGTGAGCAGTATTGTCTCATCTACAGATGTTTGCTGAGGAGAAGAAAGAAAAAAAAGAAAAGAGAAAGAAAAAGCAAGCTCTGCAAGTATGTGAACAAAGGATATAAGTGGCTGCCTAAAACAGAACTGAAAATGAAGAACAAAAGATTGAGATAAAAACTCTTCAAAAGCTTTTTGTAATTTCTATAAATTTGAATTTCACTTTTTGCTATCAAAAGATTTCTGGTATATTTAGGAAGCATTTGAACCTATTAATATTTTAATTGTCTGATAGCAAATAGATTGAGGTAATAATCAGCAAAGGTTAAGTGACTTAATTCCACACAGACTTTATTATTTTAGTTACATAATAAAACTATAAAAATAAAATAAATAAAAATTATCAGTTCAGCGGAGCATTTTATATAGTTAAGATGTAATAAATATCAAGGCATTTACTGATTTATTTGTTTAGAATAGTAACATCTAAATGATCTTAACCCTTTAAAGCCTGAACCGTGAAATAATTGACAGAAAATTCAGATTTTTTAATATAAGAGTTGTCATTGAATTCTATGAAAAAATTATGAAAAAATAACATAAATTTTGTATAAGTTAAATTTGATCATTATTTGCATACACTTTGATACATTAGGCGTTTCCGTATAATCTTTTATACATTTTCTGTTCCCTACATATTTCAGATTTATTAAGTCAGGTTCTCAAGAGCGAAAATATCCCACTGATGATGCAGAGGTCTCAAAAATTCATGTATTAAATATGATACACTTGGCTTTAAAGGGTTAAACATAATAAATGTTGTTCTTCTTTGTGGTTAGCAAGCAGAGGTAACTTGTTATTACAAAGCAGCTAATCTATTACTGTTGACCTGAATGATTATTGATATAAAGAGAAAGGAATTATTAATATTTTTTATAAAACCAGATGGGAATTTATCAGGTTGCTTTTGTGTTGATTCTATCCTGCTGAAATGATTAAATACTTATGAAAATCTCTGTTGTGAGAAATTGTCAAAAACAATTACAGAAAATATGATGATGCTAATCAGAAGTACCTTGGTATGTTATGTTTAGTTTGAATGAATTTGTCATTCAATGTTCACTGATAGATACCAGGCATATGTCGATAAAGTGTAAAAAAGGACAATTTTTTTTCTGTCATTCTGTTCAGGTTAGTTAGGATTATAAATAAAATCTAAGCAAATGCTGAAATGTTGATATAATTTTTAGTGTTCTTGTATACCTTTTCTTTAAAATTAAAATTTCAAACACAATATTAATACGTCTTCAGGTAATCTGCACTAGCTAACAGAATGCTGGAAGACAATATCATAGCTTTGTTAGCGTCTTATAAAGCGAAATAGAGGCATACTAGTTGATGTATTTTAATGAATTTGTATTTAAAAAATGTGAAAATAACCTAAAGTTAAGATGAAAAATAAAAGGTAAACACTATGTTAACATGTTTGATGAAGCTGGAGGAAAGTTATCCATAGTAAAAGAAGTCCTGTACCAATGTGGGCTGGGAAGAAGTTATTTATCTGATCATAAAAATCCTGGTTGTTTGGAGGCATCTGCTATGGTCTGATGATATTAAATATGGAAACATCTGGCTGCGAAGGCCATCGTTACATTTAGAAAAAAAAAGTACAGTTAGGAAATCTGAATACATCATCCCAACTAAAGGCTGCATTATATTTTGAGGGTGTTTTGCTTTACAAAATAGTAGACAATATGTGAACATAAAAGATGTATGAATATTAAAGCAAAACAATCCAGAAAATGTAAGCTTGGGCACAAATGAGTTATTGGAAATAATCAATGCTTGTAAGTATGCTATCAAACTGCTTACAAAGGGCTTAGTGACAACAAAATCGCTGTTTTTGATTGTGCATAACAAAGCTCTGATCTGATCTGAGAATAGAGAATTGTCTGCAAATCTGAAAAGTTGTAGGTGAGCAAAATAGACTGTAAAACAGACACAGTCAAACTTCTGCCACAAAAAAGGGCGAAAGTTCCTGTAAAGTACTGCAAACGCAGAATATAGGTCCTAATTTAATAGGGATAAAAGATAATCATACTTAATACACAAGAGATCTGTGACCTTCTATATTTGAATAAAAAGAATAGTGTCGTCTCATCATTGGATTAAGGAGCATTCTACTCTAAAAAGAGTTGTGTCATGTCTGTTAGAGCTTAAGAGGTTCAAAGGGCAAAATTTTCCATCCTATTATTTATCTAAATGTTTTCGATCATGAAAGGATTTTAAAATAAGATAAAGATAATCTGCGTAAACACAAAAAGCTGTTTTTTAAATTGTGATTTCAGGAGGGGGGGTAAGCTACCCAAACTAGCCTCACCAGATGTAAAAAGAGTAGTTGCCTCAGAATTACTAATTGTAGTACAATACAATTGTACTAATTGTATTGTAGTTAATTACTAATTAACTACAGCAGAAGCTGAGATAAAGAGTTTCTAAAACCAGAGGAACTTTCTGATAACAATGAGGAATTTTTGCCCACTACCGCTTTTAGAAACTCTAAATTCTGCCACTGCAATATTTCCCAGTATGAATAGCATGTGAACATCACATAAGACATAGCCCCATTATGAACATATGTGTTCTATGATGATCCATTTAGAATTCAGAGCTATATTTGTATAAGTGTTTGCATTCTGCATGTTCCTAGTTCAGGTACTGTATGGAGAATCCTTTGTACAGTTCTAGTAATAAAAAAATATTATGAAAGCTTTCTGTACCTCGTTTTTCTATCAAGATTAATTCTGTATGATATTTGTTTAATGTGAGACTTAGGCATGCATCAACAAAAAAAATAACTATAATGCAAACTAAGATGTAAGGAAAATATTAATATTTTCAAAGTTTAAAACAGAATCTGTTTTCTATCTTATCACTTGAAGATTCTTAATAAAAATAAAGAAAGCTAAAAAAGAATAAAAATTTAAAGCAAGATTCTAGGGGCTTTTTCAAGTTAAGGGTTTGTAAAGCAGATAGTATTTACATATGGATTTTTATTTTATCTCTCTTATAGTTTTTATCCTCACTATGTTGATCAGCTTCCAATAGTGTATTGACTGTGGGTTTAAAACTTCAGGGAAATATTTAGAAAACAAATGATATTTCTTTTTTAATGCTGTCATTTTTGTTAAATATTTCTCTGAAATATTTTTTTTATTATTATTACTTTTGGGCAATAAAGGTATTTATTCCATAATAATACGTAACATATTCCATTTTCTGTAGACCAAAAAAAAATTATTTGTAACCTGAGAAAAAGTGGACAAAAACTACACAAAATGAACTTTTAGGAGGTATATTTTATGGACTATAAATCCAGTATAGATTAATTTTGTTAGGTGTGACTAGAGAAGCATAGCACTCCAGAGAATCAATAAGATCTTTTGAGGTAAAGTACCTCTCTTAGTCAGCTTCCTCTTTTCCCTGTAAGAGTTTTTTTTTTTTTTTTTTTGGGCTAATTTATTTTGTGTGGTTTTAAAAGCCAATCTAGCCTCCCACTATTCCTGGAAACCTCAGTTTCTTAATCACATTACGGTCTGACTAAAAAGCTTTGATATCGTCTTACAGCCTTTCCAGTCTTGATATTGGGCACCAGTTACTTTTCCTTACAAAGGTTTAAGAAGAGATTTTGTTGTGCCTGGGACTGCAGTTTGTCAAGATAGCTTCCAGTGACATTTTCATGATCTGCTCTTTCCAATTACAGGTATTTAAAGTTTTATTATTTTTTTTTTTGTAATAAAATTGTAAAATTGTGCACTGTGTTCAATGTTTTAGTTGTAATCTTTGCAATTGGGAAACTACATCTTCAAGGCTTGTTGAAGGTTACATAAATATCAAGGAGGAGGGGAGGGGGGAGGCAGAGGGAAGGAGGCTATATCTGGAAGCAGTGCGTGGTGAAGAGCGGATTCCCTTACTGGCAGAATCTGGCTTGGGGTTTCAGTCTGGTGGGTATACCCCACTTGGACACACTCATAGACATTGAGACAAGAGCAAAGCGATCCCAGCTGTAAGCAAAAGTGTGTCTAAGGCTGTAAACATACATTTAAAACTCAATCAAACAAAGTGAGGCATATAAATGTTGATGAGAATGAATTAATATTGATTAGCTAATCAATTAGATTTTACTATTTCAATGCACCTATATATATCTGCAATTAGTTGTTTATTATTAACTGGGGATGGTATGTGTTTTCAGGGCATTGATTGATTGTGTGCTTGTTTTCAGTAAAGAGAGACGTACATTTTTGTGTTATATAAGAAAGAAAAACATGCAAAGGTTTGAGTTAAAGCACCTCTATTTCCCACTGATGCATGATTAACTATTCCAATGAATGTTGCAGAGAAAATGTTTTGTTTTAGTTTCTAGCCATCAAGATACTCCCCGGCTGGATAGTTTTGCTCTTTTTCATTAGGGTTAAATTGTTGTATTTGTTGCATAGAGATGACTATTCCATGTATTATAAACAGGAAGTTAGGAGCTTAATAATAGTCTGATTTATCATAATGTTTGATGTGTGAAAAAATCCTCTTCCTATTCCAACAACAAAATGTATACTTTTTAATAAGCAGACCCAAGGAGTTGATCTCAAATAAAAGACTATTTGTAAGTATGTTTAAGAACAAACAACAAATCAAATACACTTAAGCATAATGTGATTCAACACACGATTAATCTGTTTTAGCGGGAATATAGATCCATTACATAAAGTGGGTGAAACGCTGATGACTGAGGCCACACTACAACTATTATGTTCTCTGTTCTGGTGTGTATATTAAAAGTTCTGGTCTTTCTGGCAAACTTTAGTTGGTTCTTCATGATTTTCTAAGAAAGAACACCTTTCTTTCTTCTTTTAATCCTCACAGCAGTCCTTCTCCAGTAGAGCAGGCATGTAAATTACAATTAAAGGTTGCAATAGCATGCCATCCTGAGAAAATACTTTAGTGTTATCTGAGAGCTCTTTTAGCATCGTGCTGTCTGATCTCAGAGTAACATTACTTTGAAAGACAGACCAGGACACACTGGCTGCTAAGCTGCTACAATATACTTTCTGAAGGATGAAGAAGTTCTTTAGATATAGATCGAAAGATATTGGTCAATAGAACAAAAATGTAAACATCTGAGGGTAACAGTAATATTGCTGAGTAATGACGTCCTCATCTCATATGCAATTGAAGACTATTGTGTAATTTTATTTTACTCATTTCAGTTCAATTAAATTCAATTCAAAATACTTTCCTTTTCCCAAAGGGAAATAAAATTTTATTTGGGAATAAATGTAGGGGTATTGGGATTTTTCCTAACCAGAATCTGCATGTTTCATTTGATTTTACAGAAAATCTTCACGATGTTCAAGATTTAAAGTCGTAGCAAAACTGTAGATTACAGAACATCTATAATAAAATCCTGCTTGTGAAAAAGGTTTTATACTTAAGGTTTCAGGTTTAAGTTGTAGAAATCCTTAAACTTGCTTGTGTCGTCAAACCAGATAAAGCTTCTGATAAGAATGCAGCCCTAACAATTCGTTTTTTGTAATTTCATGAAAACCTTCCTAGAAAACAGAAGACTTGAGAACCTCTTGCTAATGTCTCATCCACAAACAAAAAGGAACGAAGCCGCTCGCCCCACCCAGAAGGTTTGAATGACAAGCATCTTTCCCTCTCCACGTTTGCATGTGTCTGCGGTCAGTCTCATTCTCAGATGATGGGCATGCGGGATAAACCTATACGTAGGCAAGAAAACACTATCATCGTCATGCAGCTTGGTTGTGGACCCAGCAAACAGGAGTTGAACTGTACGGCTGGTCTGCAAGGCGTATAATTGATATTTGAAGTCAATAATGAGACAATTGGAGCTCTAAATCCTCACGTTGAGTGAAAGATTGTCCCAAACTCCAGTCCTTAAAAATGTTACTTAGAAGCGTATTTCTAAGACAAATCTCAATGTTTGTATATTCATTTTTTAGCGGATGTGGCTCCTTTTCCTGTTCTTTTTGTCAACAAACCACTGCGCGCTTGTAATTCCACTTTAAACACTCAGAGCGGATGCAAAGATCCGCAGAATTTATTTCTTCCCTTGTTTCCGAGGATGAGGCAGATGCAGGGAGGGGAGATGAGGGGAAGAGTCACCGATGGAGGGTGTTGGGTGGGGGGGTGAAGGCGGAACAAACCGGTGAGCTCGGATACAAGCTGTAGCTTCTCGCCCGCACTGCAGATTAACTATTGCTGCGCCGGGAAGACACACACAGCTGGACTCGGTGAGTTATTTTGAAATGAATATCTCTCTCTCATTCTCACTGCCTGCAAATAGCAGTAGTCCGCTCCAGAGCAGCAGCGGTTTGGTCCGGTCTGAGTGCAGACAGGTAGACAGCTGATGCAGGTGCAGAGAATCACAGGGTCTCCTCTTGTCTCACGCACACTCAGGGCACACGCGTACACTTTCGCTTTCAGCAGACAAATTAAATCGGTGTATTTGATGTTTAGCAGCCTCATCCTCGTTTTTTTTCCGGGAGCTGTCCACCGCTCAGGTGCTGAAAGCAGCTCGTCATCTACAGGCAAATTTAATTAACTGCAATGCAATGTCTCGGCAGAGGTGATGCCCTGGACTAATGGACCCCTTTTTGGACACAGTAGTTAGGATTCCAGCCTGCTGTGCTAACAAGGACATGACGATCTTTTTTTCTGAAAAAAAAACTGCTTTGTTCACTTTAAACACTTATTGATACTAAAAGTGTGGAAATTGTGACCATGCTGAATTTGCTATCTACTGGGCCTTTAAACATTCTATTCAGATGCCATCCTTTCACCTTAAAAGTTCTTCCATGTCCTTTCGTCATCCAATTAATAATGAATGGATAAGTGGATGAAGCTCCCCTCCCTGAGCTATTGTCCTGAAATCTAACTCAGCCTCTTTTCAAAGACGGCTGCACTAGTCACAGCCAAGCAGGATGTTGTAGTAGCCAAATAATGTGGGATTCCCTATGTAAACACTGGTAACATCACCCACCTGAGGGGCACAATCTGTCCAGCTGGAGCTGTGCCAGTGGCAGACTGACACCTCCTTAAATGTGGTCCTGCTCCTTTAAATCTAAATTATGCAAACTTTTCATCTTCTCTGATTATCCTTGTAGCCTTACAGGATGCAGGTGAAACTAAAAGGCATATGTGGAAGTTAAAATGGAAGACTGTTAACCCAAGGATCAGTAATTACCCCTTCTCAGCACGAACATCAAATAATTGACCCATGATAATGCTTCTAAGCATTTTTCTTCTCACAATGCCCCCTTGTCATCTTCACAATTAAGCTGCAGAGGAGCACACTAATTGCTCTTTACACTAGTGAAACTGCTACTCAAGACTCCTCTATTCAAGAGCTCAGTAGGATGTTCCAGAGTATACCGGGGTGTGCTATTAGAGGATTTTGTAGATGAGTTGTAATTTGATAAGAGTGAGCAGGAGAGATGAAGATGTTGAACTGGTTATTAAAAAAAGAAGCGATGGCATTTTAAGGTAAGATTAGTTAATGGTAAAACACCCTATAAAGGAACTTTCCATTAACTTCATGTTAAACAACCATGCTGTAGCCAGTGATCTTGCACACAGTTATGGCTCTTGATGTACATCGGTTCAAACCTTTACAAATGTATACCGAAGACAAAACTTTGACTAAAAATCCCAGATCACCTAAAGTGTTTTTGTGTAAACATTCTTAGCACATGCGTTGTCTACTCTTCCTTGAGGAGTAGACATGTTCAGGATAAAAATATTATTTGACATTTTAGTGTCGATTTTAATTTGATTCAGTTTTATATTTATTTTTTCTCTGTTCATTAAAAATATGTTTGAAAAAATGCTTGTATTTCACTGAGATACAAGAATACAGTCCCTTTTGAGATATAATTTCTTTCAAAGAGCAACCAAAGCATTAGGGTTTCAGAGCTAACTTCGAAGACACAGTCAACAGCTCATCCATTAATTACCACTCTTTATATCTGTTCTTTATAGAGAAGCGGCAAAATGTTCTGGGAAACTAACATACTGCATCATCAAAGTCTTGAGAATTGATGTTCACAGACAGCCTTAGTCCTCTTGAGCAATTTTGTTCGTATGAACAAATATATTTTCTCTAAGACTTAAAAAACACATACAACACACTTAAAAACATATTGCTAAAATATTTCTAAACATTGTTTCCTTCTTCTTCACCATTATGCCCTAGTTTTTAGAGTCTTTCATATATGAACCTGAAATACAAAACATGAATCATCTCTAGCAACATAAAAAATATATATTCCATGGCTAAGTATGTTGTGTTTGGAAAGTGCATTTGAATTACCTGTTTTTAATTTTAATATATTGTATTAGACTATAAAATATTATATTGTTCTAAAAAATAACTAGCATTAAGTGCAGCATTATCATAATAGCAACATATTTAATTTCTGTGTAATCTGACTTAAGAAAAAGAACCCTCAGACTAACTTCTTATTTGTCTTGTAGGAAAGGATTGGGATAGCTTCCTCTTTCCAATGATCACCTAACCACTCGTCAGCCTGTGATTACTGTCCCTGTGAAGCACAAGAGCTCTTCCTAAACTCAGGTCATTCCTCAACCTGTCACATAAAGAGCTTGTGGACTGCAGCCAGACTCTGTGGAGATGGGGCAAAACAGAGGGATGTACCAGGGGGACGCTGTTTGAGAGAAGTGCTTCTAACCCTTATGTTGGTTGTTTTATAAAAGTTGAACGACATGCAACTACAAAACAAGCTCCGAAGATCACCATACCTATAAGAACCACCACTTTCTCACATATGCTGACCTGGGCTTACAGTAGCCACACATTTCTGTGTGTATGTTTGCTTTACAGCATCTTGGCAAGTACCTAACCACAAGAGGGAGCGTCAGGTCTTGCCTCATTCGCGGAGAGAATTTGTAGAGCACATCTGCTTCCGCATGCAGAATATCCTCGATCAGAACTTAGACATGGCCACAGCGCTACTTGCGGGCGAGAAGCTGAAGGAGCTCATTATGCCAGGCTCCTCTCAGGATGAGAAGGGTGGAGCACTGGCTGGCCTTATGGTGCAACTCAAACTGGAGCTGCCATTTGATCGGGTTGTTACTATAGGGACAGTCATCATCCCCATCCTGCTGGTCACCCTTGTCTTCACAAGAAACTTTGCAGGTGGGTGGCTCAGCCACTAGAGGGGGATAGGTGTTAAAGTTACAATGTCTGAGTTTACATACAATACCTTACAAAGCATTGAAAAAGAGTTCTGATATTTTATCATGTTACAGAGACACAAAAGTGTTAAATTATATGTTTTCAACCCCGTTAATGCAGATACTCCACCATAAAATCAACTGCAACCAGTTGCTGTTAGAAGTAACCTTTAGAATCCATCTGTGTGTCTGACCACCCTTTGCTGCAATTACATTATAGCTACAAGTCATGTGTAAAATAAGTCTTTCATATTACAGCACAGGGTTTTGTCTATTTTTCTTTGCAAACAAGCTTAAGGTCAAATAGAATAGATACATGGTATAAATATTGTATGTGTTGATCTAAAATATTCAGTTGCTGCTCTAGCAGTTTGTGTAGAGTTATTCCGTTCTCTAGTCATTTTGCAGCCTGTGATAGTTTTTCTTCCAGCATTGTCTTCTAGTTCTAAGCCTCCCCACATCACATCATTATCCACAGGTGTTTGTTTGGGTTTTATTTCGAGTTCCACTTTGAGTTTATTGTGATTAGAAAATTTTATGAAGTATATCTAGTTGTTTATTACTGTGATTACTATTTTGCCAAATCGGTTAATTCCTTTGTTTTAGTTTCTTAGTTTTATGGGTTATATTTTAATATTTTTTGCGTTCTTTGGCTATATGAAATTAGTTATATTCTTTTATGTAAATCTCAGTATTTTTCCCTCTGGTTAGTAAAACCTTTTGATTTTTAGTTTAGCTCCCTGTCCATCAGTTAGTCTACCCCTCTTAGTATTCTTGCTTTCATTCTCCAAAAGTTGATCCATTAATCTAATTGTATTGTTTTTAAACCTTGATGGATTATCCGGTTTCTCTGCTATGTTTGATGTTCTTCTTTACCTGTGAGTTTTCTTCTAAGTCTTAGTATATTTTATTAAAACCTTTGCTCTCTCTATAGTCATTCTGCACACGGGTCTTTTGCTAACACTGCAAACATGACACAGGATAATTCTGTACACACATTGTTATAAGTTTTCCAACACACATAGTATTTTAAGTAGCCTACCTAAAAATGTCTAGTTTTGCTCTCAAAAGACCACCTTTTTACATGAGTTTTCTCCTTACCCAGCCTGCCATTTTAAATGAACAATCATAGCTTGGAAGGTTTGCAGTTGTTTCAGTAAATTTGCTTTTTTTTTTTAATTGGATTGAACTTTACAATATCAGATATTGAAGCATGCAGTGTTGTTTGATAGCCTAAATCTATTTTAAAGTATTTCTTTTTGACTGACCTGTATACCATGCTCCTTGATTTTCTTGATTCTGTTTTTTCACTAATGCGCTCTAACAAGCCTGCAAGGACTTTATAAAACAGATCTATTTTAATTGAATTATATACTGGGATGCTCTATTTACTAATCATGGAATAAGTGCTGAAATTTATCTAAGAGTGTCAAAGAAATAAGTCTTAATATAGATTTTCTTTCACTTCTAACGTATGAAGAAATGGTGAAAAAGACCGAACCACTTTACAATAATAGATTTATTGTGTTAACCTATACTATTTTGTGATAGTCTAACATAAAGTTCACATAACATTGAGTAGCACACTTTGGTTGTAAAAATAATGGTTGTTGCAAAATATAAAATAGTTTGGGGTGTTTGACTGTTTTTAGGTTATGTATACATAATCAGTTTGTTTTTGTGAAAATGAAAAAAAAAAGTACAGTTGTGGTAATGCAAAACATTGGATATTTCATTGAAAGTAGAATGAGTAAGGAGTTTGGCTAAAATGCAGTTTAAATTATTGACTGATGGAAATGCTAGCTTGATGCTGAGTCAGGCTCTCAGCCACAGTGTTTAACCAGTGGGGACTGAAAATGTAGCAGCAGAACAATGTGGGAGTTCAGACAGTCTAAAACATCTTAGATCAGAACACAGACTGGTGGTTTGCCTGGTATAATTCTAGAAAGGTTTGCAGTGATAGAAAACATTAGGGGATAATGGGGGACTTAAAAAATAACTTTTTGTTATGGGTGCTTGGTAAACAGTAATCATTTTATAAATTACTGAAAAAAGCCATTTCAATAAAAAAAATCTTAATTGTCACAGCCCTGAGTTCCAAAGGTAAATTCCATTGTATTGTTGACATAGCTGGAGAAAATATCTGACGTAAGACCATGAAAGATAGAGAATAGTAATTGTCCTTTTCATAAAATTTAAAATTTTCATAAAAATAAAAAATAAAATCCTTCAAGAAAATATTGTTTAGAGTAGATCTACAGAAAAGAGAGGCACTTTAAACATGATCTATATTATCTATCTGCAATATTCTGCCAGTGGTTGCATTCTGATAATATGGGGACAAAGATGTACACTAAAGCAGGGAATTGTTATTTCAATATTTAAGATCAAACATTTAAATATCATAATGTATCTGAACTAGAAAATATTTATTGACCCACATTTTTCTGTGCTTTTCTCAGAGGAATCTATATACTGTTACACACCGCACAACTTTACCCGAGACCAGGCACTTTATGCCAGAGGCTACTGCTGGACAGAGCTTCGTGATGCTAATCTTGGAGTGGAGCTGTTTGAGCATAAATTCCTGCCCTATGCCCTGCTGGCCTTTGCTGGGATTATGTACATTCCTGCCTTAGGTTGGGAATTCCTTGCCTCTACGCGGCTAACTTCAGAGCTCAATTTCCTGCTTCAAGAGATTGATAATTGCTACCACCGAGCTGCTGAGGGCAGAGCTCCGAAGATTGAAAAACAGATTCAGTCCAAAGGACCTGGGATAACTGAGCGGGAAAGAAGAGAGATCATAGAAAACGCAGAAAAGGAGAAAAGTCCAGAGCAAAATCTTTTTGAAAAATACCTGGAGAGACGAGGCCAAAGTAACTTTTTGGCTAAGATTTACCTAGCTCGCCATCTAGCTATCATGTGCCTCAGTTCTATACCTATTTCCTACCTGAGTGCATATTATGCCCGCCAAAGGCAGAATGAGTTTACCTGTGCACTAGGCCAGCCACCAGACATCAGCAGCTATCCAGAGTTGAAACTTAAAGTCAACTGCAAGCTTCCTGCTGTGCAGCTCCAACGTATCATGGCTGTGGTGGACTTAGCCCTGCTATGTACTATGAACTTCATCATCCTGCTTAACTTGCTGCATTTGTTTGTGGTGCGCAAGTCTAACTTTGTGTTTGACAAACTGAATAAAGTCGGAATCAAGACAAAGCGAAGATGGCAGAAGTCGCCTTTCTGTGACATCAACATTCTGGCCATGTTCTGTAATGAGAACAGGGACCACATAAAGTCTCTCAACCGATTGGACTTCATCACCAATGAGAGTGATCTTATGTATGACAATGTTGTCAGGCAACTGTTGGCCGCACTTGCACAGTCCAACCATGACGCCACACCTACTGTGAGGGAATCTGGGATACAGACCATTGATCCCAACATGGACCCTTCAGATATTGGGGTAGGAGAGATAGCTGGAGAGCCACTGGTCATCAAACGTCCCCGAAAGAAAATCAAATGGATACCAAGCTCAAACCCTCTTCCTCAACCATTTAAGGTAAGACAAACCCTTTTGAACACAGCTCTCATTTCCCTTGTATTTCAGTATTCATTGAACATCACAATATCAATATTCTAATTGAGCATAAATGCAACTGCTTTGGAAAACCAAAATTCAGATGTATCATTAAAACTCTTTTACAGAACAATGTGGATCAAAGTGTTATCAGCAGGAAACCTTTGGTTTAGGTTCTGTTCAGAACTTATGAAATATGCCTGAGTTTCTTAACTGTTGTTTTTACCCCTTGAAATACAAGCTTTTTAAACAACAAAATAATCCACCTATTTCCTGTCTGTTAATCAAGGAACCCCTCACCATGACCCGCTTGGAGAATAACACTAAGCCTGAGAAACCCAAACCACTCAGACGCAAAAACATGGCAGACAGCCTCATAGCACCACTGCTGGACAACAAAAGCACACAGCATTCTTCAACTAAAGGTATGTTGTTATCTAAGTTTCTATGACATGATACAGTAAGTGAAAATAAACAGTACTTTTTTACTGAACTTACTTCTGGTAAGAAGTTTCTGCACCATTCGGCGGGTGTGATGTCAATGCTGTTGAATGGGTACAACCTACCAAACAATCGAAGCGTTATATTCAAAATTGATTTTTTTGGATACGCAGAAGTGAGTGGCATCCAGGTAAATTCAGACATCAATGGCAACTCCATGTAAAGTGAAACTAGAAAAGCACTCGAAGAGCGCAGACCTCCGCCAAGCAGCTCATTCCCCCCCGACATATTGTGACCTCCCCTTCACACCGGACCCAGAGTCGGGCTGATTTTGCTCAAATTTTCACAGAAGGGGCGTATTGTAGCCATTGACAAATGGTTACATTTTTGTAATGATCTGTGTCTGGTGTGAAGGTGGAGGTCACAATATGTCGGGGGAACGAGCTGCTTGACGGAGGTCTGCACTCTCCGTGTGCTTTTCTAGTTGAGACGCCCATTCTTTGAAAATTTGAGAAAAATCCACCAGAGACTTTTCGAGTTATTCTGAAAACAAACAGACAAACAAACAAACGAACTAACACAGATAATAACATAACTTTCTTGGTGGAGGTAAAAAAACAAACAAAAAAAAAACATAGTCAAGTATGAGAGTGGACTATGAGAACGAGTATCATAGTGCTGCAGTTCTGTGTTTTAACCATAGGTAGCAGTATCATTAGAAACCTCCATAATGCCTTTTAAGTGATAAAGTTAAAAATTTTTCATTAATTATCCATGAACTCCCATTTTCATAATGTTCCTGTCAAACAGCCCTATTCCATTAGACAAGATTCATAATTGGATTCATCAAAGGTTACCAAAGTTTATAAGTTACAAACATATTTTGGACTATTACTTCAAGCTGAGCAATAATTCTAAAGTACATCTAAAATGTAAAAATAAATACAGCATGAGAACCTAAACTTTTGTTTTTTCATAAGAAAGAGTTCTGATCAGTTAAAAAAAGGCAAATTCTACAATCTCTTGTAAGAGAATTGTACTAAGGAAAGTCTTTTTAGGTGTCACCAAATCTATTCAGGACTTACTGTACCCTTTAAACGGCAACAGTTTGTTTCTTTGTAAACCAGACAGCTTGTTTTCTAATCTACAGACATCAGTGGGATGGAGAAGAAGCATGCGCGAAACCTCTCTCTGGATATCCACCCGTACATGCTGACAACCCGCAAGCCAAAGGTTGAGGCCTCAATCGTTGAACCGCTGCCATCAGAACACAGTATAGACACAGTTTACCTAGAAGGCACTCACACTATTGTTCATGTCTCCTGTGCCATGACAGGTACGCCTTACAATAGGTTTTTGATTAACATTTATCACCACTATCTGAATCGGAAGTTTAACTCATGACTCGTATCTTTTCAGACCCTAAGATTAGCTCTCCGGTATCAACCACTGCTGCCTTTTCTACAGTAACTCTGCCTTCCACTACATATGTGAATGGAGTGAGCCCCAACCCTCCCTCCAGTGAGGACGCACTCAGTCCCAAGTCATCCCCTGCACAAATGGAGCCTCTTGCTCCAGCTGACAACGTTGAGCCACCGCTCCTGACCAAAGCCCCCCCACACAAGCTCCTGAACATTCATCACACTCTTTTTGAAGAAGAAGAGGATGAAGAAAACAAGAGAGGCAGGTTGGGAGAAAGACCCGGGGAGCTCATTGCTGCTGGGGAATGTTAAAAAACACATCATACTTACGAATTGTATGACTATAATTGCAACAATCTCCCTTTGCTCATATATCCTTCTCATCATATCAATTCATGTGACTGGTGTACTGGGCTGCGGACAAGTAAGAGTAGGATAATGGAACAGACACAAGTCTGGGTACATGGACAAAAAACAACTTTTCTGGATGGCAAAATTGTGCATTTGTTGAAGTAAATGATGTCATCTTCATGCCTCAGGATGACCTTGCTCAGCTGATCACCCACCAATGAAACCAGCAGCGATATATAATACAACAGGGTGCTAAAGAGCAGGGTAAACAGCTATACTTAAAAAAGGCACAAGGTGAAGAAAACATGTTGATCTTTTTTAAAATGAAAAGACACCTTGAAAATCCCCATATCGCCAACTGCATTATGGCTGAAAAAAAAAAGTGATTTAAAAACATATTAGGACTTTGTCCCCTAATCCCTCTAGCTGAGTAGACACGTAGCTCATGCAATACAGCTGTTGAGATCTGCACAATTAATATGCAAATGTTCACTATATATATGTGGCAATAATGTATGCGCTTTGAGCATAATACTTCACACGATGTGTTCACTTGATATATGCTTCAGATCTAAAACATTCCATAGCTTTACATTTTTATTCAGTGTCGCAATGAATACTTCACTATATCATCCTTTATGAGTAAGTTAGCACAAAATAAGTGTGTAAGACAGCTATGAGTAGTAACACAGCTAGAGTGCCTTGTAAAAGTACTCATGCCCTTTGAACATTTTTCCATTTTCTCATGTTAGAATCTCAAACTTGCTTTATTCAGATTTTATGCAATGGAACAACCCAAAGCAGTGGATTGACGCTAAAAGGAACCTGTTTTATCTATTTTTTTCAAATATTAATATAACAGGTATCATCCAAAGTTATTTAGACCCTGAAGTGAATCATTTGTAAAATCACCCTTTGCTACAAGTCTGTCGTTATTTATTACCTTATCCTTTTATGCATCAACCAACAGGTTGTTTTTCTTTTAAACAATTTCTTTGCAAAACAAATCAAACTCAGCCCAATTGGACCGTGTCTTAGGTAATTTATTTCTAACTCTCTCCACATTTTTCTAATTTGAGTTAGGTTTGGGCTTTGACAAGTGCCATTTTAACAGATTTTGATTGAAACATTTTAGTAAAATTCTAGCTGTATGTTTTGTTTTTCTTGACTGCTAAAATTTGAACCATTGCCCCTGTCTCAAGTCTGTGCTGCCTTTAAATGATTTCTTTCCTGTTTTACCCTGTATCTTTCCACCTTCCCATCAACCAGATTCGTGTATGACTAATAATTGACCCGTTGGCAGATTCTCCCACCCGAGCTATAATTATCTGCAGCCCTTCCAGAGTTGCTATGGACCTCATGACTGTTTCTCTGAATATTGCTCTCCTTACCAAGCCTGTTAGGATTGTAATTATACCACAATCTTTGTTTTTAGATGTTGGATTGAGAAGTTCTTAGTGTGATATCCCAAGGTCTAAGCATAATTATTTTAAACCTAACACATATTTCACAATCTCATTTCTCTTCTGACCTGTCTCAGGTATCTCCCCCTGCTGAATTAGAAAAAAATATAGAAAAAATAGATTTTTGGAATAAGAACATTTAATTGAATCCTTTTCCCTTTTACTTGAAAATTACCGTTCAGTCACATAAAATCCCAATAAATACATTAAGGTTTTTGGTTCTAAGTTAATGAAATGTGGAAAAAAAAGTATGAATACTTCACCGAGGCACTGTGGAGTGTTAATAAACAAGATATGATTGGGAATTCTGAGAAATGCTGGTGGGCTCCTGAAGATTTGGGAATCGGCTCATTTTAAAGAAAAAAAGCTAAGCTATCTTGTGAAGTGGTTTGATGTGATGTAAACAAAGCAATGTACTAAATGGTAAATTGTTCCTTTTTGAATGGTTTGCAAAGACGAGTATGTTTTACTCTGGATGCTTTGACACGATCCAAAAAACAATCTTTTTGCATATTAAATCACAAGTAGTTAGCATATATATTTATAGTATTCATAGATAAAAAAAAGAATATAGATATGCACTTATGATACGCTTTTTTTCAAAAACGTGTTACATGTGCAACCCACAATCTCTCTTGCACAAAGGATTACAGGAACTTCAATAAAGGAAGTTTAATGCTTAGTGACACATCAGCTTGACATTGGTTTCTGTATAGGGACTACACTGTAGGTCCTACAGTGTAGATCCATCTTCATGCAAAAGTCCCTCATTCCTCTGAGGCATTGAACATACACACTGCAGCAAAACCTTTTCACTTTAGCTAATTATCATACTGTTGTCATGAGGCTCCCTCAATACTCAAGCAAATTACATGCATCCACAAGCACTTTAAGATTAGAACTATTAATGAGTTCTTTAGCTCTGTTTAAAACGCAATTTTTTTCTGTTGATTTTCACATTAATAGCTGACTCACAGCATAGCCTCTAATGGTGCAAGGCTGCTGGACAAGGCACAGTCCAGACTTTGATTGTACCTTGTGAAATGTCAAAGTAAAAACACAAATAAAAACGTTTTCGTAAAAAAAAAACTGGTTTTAGATGCCTACATGTACCATAGTGCACCGCGGCAGTCAGTGTGAACCAACTGAGAGCTACTCTACTGCATTAGCAAACACCAGTGTGACAGACGGGCCGGTTAGCTGGTTTTGTAAGTAACATGATTTTTATGTAACATTTTTTAGAGTTACCTTAAGTTAGATAAATAGCTAGATGCATTGTAAAAATTTTTTGGGTTGAATATAAACTTTGCGTGTCGATATTTTATCGAACTAGCTTGCATATGTTAGCTTTGAGTTAGCTTTATTCCTAGGAAGCTAGGGAAACCGTGAAGTTCTCAGTAAGTAAATTGTTTACATGTGCTACAGCATCAGAAATCAATAAAATATATAAACAGTCTTCACTAGCTTATTGTTTCATTGTAGGTCAACCCTCGCGGTGATAGTGACATAATCTGATATTTTTGTTTTTGTTTGATTTACTCTTTTAGATCTGTGACAGGCACCACTTTTAACACCCAACGTTTTCTGCGTTGTGTTAGCAACCTTTAGCTAAGCCGGTAGTTGTTATGCTTCACATAAAGCAACGTCAGCAGTCAGTGCGTGTCTAACTGTCAGTGAACGCATCACCAGAGCCCACCCTCTGTTTGTGTATCAAGCTACAACTCGATGTGAGTTATTTTCCTCCTCTCTGTCGCATGCAGTTTCCTATTCTCCAATCATGGACCAAGACAACAAACCCGAGGTAGGAAAAAGAAACAAGCTTGTTTTGAGAGAAGTTGAGTTATATCAAGTTTTTACAAATTCACAACGTGAGGTGTCAAGTTAGAAAAAAGATGTTTCTCAATCTAATGATCTGGCAGTGTTCATCTTTCTCAATACAGCTAGATTTAGACACGAGTTATCTCTTAATCTCTAGCAGGGCTGAACATGCCATCAGACACTGATGATATTTTCCTGTTTTGATGTCTCACAGGATCATTTAGTTGCTCCTAATCCTTCAGAAGATGAACCACCTTGTATAGCTCCAGGAATGGGTATGCTTAAGTTTTGAAGTCTTCTTTTTACTTAAGTTATACATTTATAAATTTTTCGATGTTGCAAGAGTGTTCCTAATTGCTTCAGACACTCTGTTTGACAACTGCATAACACTTTGGTAGCTAATATTTGAGTAAAATATTTAAAGTTGCTTCTAGTATAAGATTTCAGTTTTATTTTTGTTTTTTTTTTTTTAGGAAACTGTTACTATGCCAACTGTAAGTAAAACACTTTAAGACAGCCACAGCTGAAACATAGTTCTGAACATAGCAGTAAGCTATAAAACTTACTTAGCTATAAACATAAAAGAATATATCAATAAGACATAGGAACACTTAAAAAGATTAAAAAAAATGTAAAACAAACAAGGTAAGACCAGATCTGACTAATGTTAAAAGCAATTGAATAAAATGAGGTTTTAATCCTAGTTTTGATATCAAAGCCAGCTCTCTGTCTGCTGGTGGGTCGGTAGTGCATTTGTTTACCTGTCTTCAAGCGCCCAGGATGAGTTGATGTCTGAACTGAAGGCCAAGAGGTTTACCTTTTTAAGCTGCTTTTCTTATATATTTGTGCAAATTTGGAGGTAAATGTGTTTAAAACAACCGTTTCTATATGTTATTCTGATTAAAATTCAGTGTCTAGGTCTAATTTCATTGTAAATTTAACAGCTTTTAGTTTAACTACTATTTGTGCTGAAATGTGCTGGACAGAGCCCCGGGAAGAAGGGGTGCACTGATTGCAGGTTCCTGGCTGATCATCAATTCTCGGCCTTTAAAAAGCCTCATGTGATTCTGATTTCAATTAATACAGATTTAATTTTTTTTAATAAGGGACACTGTCAGTTGTTATACGATCACAAAACCCCTTAAATATTTCAATCTAATCATACTGAAAAGCATTATTTAGTACCCGATAAACAATAAAAACTTCTGCAATTATTGCTCTCAAATATAAATCGAAGTTAAGATCATTGATTTTCAGACCTTTGTAGAGGTAGATAAGATTTGTGGAAAAGGTCAGTTTCAGATTTAAGTACAGCCAATCTCCCAAAATGAAGGAAATCCGGCCGGGTGACAAATGTGTGTACCCTTACTGGGAAGGGAACCTGTATGAAAGGGCCGATACATTTATGAAAATAGGAGTTTAGGCCTAAATATTGGCATAGTGGAGACAAATATAAGTGAAGCGGCCTTCTACGCTCAAATACGTGTTTGAAGTCTGGCTGACAGAATTTAATTTTTCAAGGGAAAAAAAAAAACATTTCTATAGCTTTTACTCAGAACTTGATGGAATTGCGTCACAATAAATAACATTTAGCCTCTCCATCTATTACCTTAATGTTTTATTCTGGTCCTTTTTTCTTCTTCTGAAATTATTTTGTTACATTTATCTAAAAATGCAACCAAAAGCACGTCTCAATCCGACATAAAGCTCTGGCTTCTGTTCAAAATGTATCTGAAACATTTCACATAAAGGGCAAACTTTGTTAATTAACTACGTTAGTGCTACATATTATGGTCATTTTCGAAGGCTTGAACTAAACTTAACCTTCCTTAAGTACTTTCTATTGTGTCCTTTCTTTGCTTCTTTGTCAGACTGCAATGATTCATGCTTTGATCAAGCATATAGGAAGGAGGAATACCAATACTGGGAAGTTAGAAAGTGATTAAGAACACTATAAATAAGTTTCTAAGTAGAAATTGAATCTAGGATAATTTCAAGTAATCATCAGTAGTTTACCTGAACCCAAACTTCATTAATACATTTTGTTTTATCAGATTTAACTTGAAGACGGTTAGCAGAGGCACACAGATTGGACCAGGTAAATAAGTGAAGGAGGCTGATTATAAATCAAATGCAGGGAGGGATCTATTTTAGTTGGACATGACAATCATTGGCATAGATATCAAAAGAAAATCCATATGTTCTGAGTTGGAAGCAGTAAGTATATGCACTTCTTCTATTTTTTTTGGAATCAAGAAAAAGCTGTTGGTAGTGGTTCAACCTATTCTTTTATGCTTATGTATTTCTTATACATCATTGTGTATCAGGTCATAAACTCATGAGATGTTTATCAAGTGCATCTTTTCATTTTTTTAATTCCCTTTACTGCATTACAAGTACAAGTTTAGGACAAGCTATATAACTTATGATCAGTACTGTCTTTGTTCAATTAGGCACTTTAGCTGTTATACACAGTCATATAGACATTTTATTTAATGTTTTATTTAAATCATTAGATGCCAGAAAGATTTTTTTAATGATTGTTTTAGAAAAAATGTTCGTATTGTTATTTATTATAATTAATATTATTATTTATAATTATTATAAACGGGTCTCTCTTGAAAATGAGATCTTGAATCACAATGAGAATACATGTGTAAAATAAAATAGTTACCCAGCAGTTTGA
>JAUZNJ010093045.1:0-22200 GCA_034780135.1 Jordanella pulchra
AATGCATCACACCACTGAGCTTTGATTTGGTTTTTAGAAATTCACTCCTGGAATGAACCCGTTACTGTTTGACAGCACTGTAAGGTTTACAAAAACAAAACTCGATTTATCAGCTTGTCACTATTAGCAAATATTTAGAACCAAAAATAACTTTTGGATGATTAAATATGGTTAAACATCCACAAGAAGAAAAAAATAAGAATATAAATAAAGGTGGAGTAGATGGGATGTATTTTTATCTTCAGCACTTTTTTACAGGAGGCTCATTTAAATCAACATTGAAATTGTGTTCTTATAAACTTGGTAAACTTCTATACCAGAAACTGTCCCATGACTGGACTGTTCCTAGCAAAACTACTAATGAAAACAAAAGCTTTATATAGTTTTGTGCTTTAATAACCGGAAATTCCTGCACTGATATGATAGCAGTGGTCCTTTTAGCAAAAAAAGACCAATGCTATCCCTGATTATGATAAGGAATCCTATTAATGCTTATTGGGCTATAAACAGCTTTAACTTCCTGGCCAATCCATAAACTAGTCTTTTGTTTAAATCATTTTTTATTTGGGGGTTTATTAATACAATGCAGTTCATTATGTAGCACAGAGAAGTAGTTAGGAGAAGTCTTCATTTATATTTTGCTTTATTTTTTTTTTCTAACTCTTCTTTGATTTTACATGTGAAGCATATGCAAATATGTCACTATAGGGGTTTAATAAAATCAATGCAAGGTTCTACACAGAGTTCAGAGTTGTGGTATAAAATGCACATCAGAAATTGAAACCGTCACATTACACTACACCTCTCTAAAACCTGCTACACATCCGAACGGACTCACACGCACTTACAGATGCCCACACAGAAAAACAAAAACACAGGTTGATAACTATGTGTCTATGTGTTTGTATGAATTCAGGCAGTAGGCCAAAGAGGGTTTTTTGCACACATAATGGGATTTCACACTCGGAAATACACATACTCTGACACACACACACTAATGTTGAAGATAAATATGTCTGAAAGCTATGTGTGATCCCAGACAAATAAACACCCACCCAAGCACACATACACCCACATATACAACCCCCCTCCCCCACATGCAGTGTCCCTGATGTAACAGGATTTGTCAGGCTCCAACATTGTACACATGCAAAGCTAATGGACTCCGATATACACCCAGAATCACAGTTCATTTCAAAAAGGTGTAGCTTCACCTAACTGACAGAGTGAAGACACAGAAACACAAGCAATACAAAACTGTGCTGTTATTTGTCTGTCCAGCATCATTGCAACATTTGTGATGCAGAGGTCATTGTGACCTGTTTTTTCTGAAGGTACTGCCAGGTGGAGTCTACAAAAAATCTGCTTTTTGAAGCTTTCTGAAGCCTTGAATCACTGATTTTCCCGTAAATTGTGTTTAAGTGAGTGGCAGCAGTTGCAATGTCTGAGAAGACATTTAGATTTTCTGTGTGGATGGCTCTGGGTGACTAAATGAAAATAAAGCATACCTGAACTATAGTGTAAAACAAAAATGTTGGCTTTGCTAATTAAACACAACAGGCTGAATGGCTATATTTTATAAGCAAAATAAATTAGACAGATTAAACTACAATATACTCCTTTAGACAGATTCAAATTCCATATTCCAGTTATAAAACCAAGCTGTCAGGTTCATACCCACATTATTTCAATCTGGATTGACTCACACAGAGAAAAATAACAGTTAGAAGGTTTAATGATACAATTTTTTGGCGCTCAAACTCGGCACAGGACTAGTGAGCTGAGGATCACCAAGGGCAGGTGATCGGATCCAGCGAAGCTCAGGATAGTCTTCCCCCTTATTGTAACTCTTGGCCTTTTTTTCCTTTTTTATATATATATTTTTTGTAAGCACACTGGTAGCAACTGTTGTGGCTGCAGCAGTAAAAATAGTTGTTGCCTGTAAGAAATAAAAGGTATTGCATTCTATCTTTGCAAATACTAAAAAACTTCCATTTGTCAAACCTTTCCCCTTAGACTAAGCAATGAAAAATATAACCCTTGGGAGCAGAAGTGGATTCGCACCCCTGCACCAGATTAAGGTAAGCATATTTAGTAGTGGAATGTATGCTCTGAGGCCATTGCTTTAAACCAGGTAAAGGTTGGCACTGCTTTTTACTGATTTAAGACCAGATGGACTCAGAAAGATCTGCTCTAGCTGCAAACCCCGGACTTTGACAGCTGGCTTTATTTTGTATCATATCAACAATTAACCTTCATTCTTCAGCTCCAAATTAGTCCATACATCTGCAGTGTTTCTCATAGGTTAGAAATGTACTTGTGGTAGTGGGCTTTGTGAAGTTCCTTTTGTATGGCACAGCATGGCACAGTTCTTGATGCGTGGGTTCAAAATAAACAAATCAAAAGTTTATGAATATTACAGAACTCACTTATCTCTTATCACAGAACTCCTTAATATCAACATAACTTATGAATGATGTAATTTACTTATTAAACAATTGTGAAAACTTATCTTGAAACAACTGCATAAAGTGAGCTAAATTACTGCTGATCCCAGAGCAAATGCTGCTTTAGGCACATCTGTTTAACGAGGTGGGTGGGCTTGAGGGCGGATGGTCATTGTGTGGTGTATGAAAATGTAACATTAAATTTTATATTTCATCTTACTGGGTGGGCAGCCCAAGTAGATTATTTGTATGGGAAACACAGAATCTTACAATGATTATGGGTTTGTGAAAACCTAAGATTGATTATTCAATGCCCAGACCTTCCAACTAATTGGCTTAAAAAACACATATAAATGTAATAGTAAATGTTTTACCTGAGTTGGTTCAGGTCTTGGCCAGCATGCCTCACTTGTGAACTTTTCTGGGCACATCTCACTTAGAGATTGCCAAGACCAAAAAATGCCTTTTGGCAATATTTGAGAGTTTCATTAAACAAACGAGAAAACAAACAATCAAAAAGACTTGTCTATTTCTCAACCAGAAAGAAAAGAACTACAAGTTAAAATTGGGCTCTGGTCATTTTAATGTTTTGCGCCTTTATAGATTTGATCCTTTCATAACTATTTTAGGTATGATTTAGAGATCCCTTTAACAAGACTTTTTCTCCCTAGACAAGGAAAATATCCTTTAATCTACTCTAAGAAACTCTGAGAGTGCTCATAAAAGAAAGGTGAGAGTCATAGCCATGTAGTCTATACATAAGTTGTTAAAAGTTTTTTAGAAAATACTAGTTTAAACACTAAATAATATTTATAGAGCACTCTAGATAGCTAGCGTATCTCAAAGTACTACAAACAACAACAATAAAAATAATATGATGAAAAGTGTATAGTTAAATATAAACAGATTTTTAAAAAATCCCTAAACATCTGTTGATTGCCCCCAAACCCCAACACCCGTAAAGGTTTGCTTTACCTTATAGCAGGTGCGGACGTGTAAAACACAGCCTCTGCTTTAATTTATGCCTGCTGTTTTTTTCTTTCTAAATAATATTCTACTATTGTTATGTCTGACTGTTTAAATATGTTTACATATGCACTGAATCCCTATCCTATTGTATTATTCCAATGCCTCTTTTGTGGCAACAATAACGGTTGATATTTTTTGTGTTTTAGTTTGTCCCTGACTTCAGAAGTACTAAAAAAGCCGCAAATACTGCAGCTACAATTGGGTTTTTAATTTGCTTTGTATGTTGTAAATGTTGACATTTGCATATCCTTCTCACATTGATTTGCACAGTTTGATCACGAGAACATGATCTGCATATTGATGAAGACAAAGACAGAAAAAAGGTTTGCACAGTGACTGCTGAATAGCTTTGCAGCTTCTTTAAAAATCTGCTCTACCTGTTCAAACACATTTGTCTGTGTTTTAAGATGTGCAAATCTCTTGAAGATCAGGTCTTAATCTTTTATACAGTATTTGATTGTTGAATTCATGTATATGAAAAGTTACATTCATCGTAACATGGAAAACAACATAATTTAGTTGTCTGAGAGCTCTCAATAAGCCGTTTAAGGTTTTCATCTGCCCTGTGTTAAATAAATGTGCTTCTTTTTCACACCATTTTAGAAGCAAAGTTGATTTTTACAAAACATGTTCCCTCTAAAATGCTGCCAATTTAAAAAAGGTCAAATCAAACCAGCAGCTCTGAGGCAGTAATCTTTTGTCAGAGCTTTCAGTAAAATCTGCAACCTGTCTACTGACTTAGCAAGCTAGAGTAAAAAAAGGAATGTCTTAGTAATAGAAAGCAGAGCTTATGTGCTCTGTTAGGTGGACCGTGATATGGGTCTGTCTAAAAACTTTTTGCAGTTTGGCTGCAGAACTTTACCAGACAAATTACAGAGGCTATATTCCATAACTCAGAAGAAAGAGTCTTTCTCCTCTCTCTCTCCATTTCAATGGCACTCTCTCTCAGAGACAAACATTTAAGCGCTGGCACAATCACACACTGCTTGCAGCAGCTGAAGAGGCATCACTCAGACACCTCATGCTGTTCGATTCCTTCCTGTCTAGATGCATGCAGCTGACAGTAAAATATGACCAAAGCATAATCAGGATGTATCTGAGTATCAACACAGATAAAACCAAATGGTTTCCTAAGAAAGACTAACATCTCGTTGGACTTCTCTGCCTTCAATATGTACTTATTGTTTCATGTTTGTTTCATTTGTTCTTTGTCTGTGATAGGCATTAGGGGCTAAGGGAACTAGGCTAAATGGAAATTAGTCTTACCTCTCTTTTGGTGATGGTCTCTTGCGTTAAATGAAATAAATGATAGCAACAAAATGCCAAACCTTTTTCTTTTTCTATCATCTAACACAGAGTCTCACAATAACCCCACAGGGATTACATTTGATCCATACTATTCTCCAAACAAACAGACTTTAAATACAGAGAAAATAAAAACCTTTACAGCTTGTTTTGAGTGGCAGATCTAAGCTAAGCAGATTTATTCAAATTTATGGCAGCTAAGTCAGCAGAGCAATTTATTTGTGAGTCCCTTCTGATGATTTTGACATATTCTTTATAGATTGACGTGGCTTTTTTTAAAGATGCTTAAACAGGCCAAAATGGTACCTTTGATGAGTCTTCAAAAGTCTAATTTGTTGATTGTGCCTTATATGAGCTGTCAGCTCTGAAACAGAAAAAAGGTTTGGCAGTTTAAGTGCTCTGGGTCAGTTTGCCCCCAAATCAATATTTCCCTATTTAATACCCAGGTGATGGCGTTCCATCCTTTACTATTTCTATTTGAACTCATAATAACACAATTTAATGATACGTATGTGTAGTTATTTGTTTTCTTCTTCTAAAAAGTTGAGTATTTCATGAACTATGGAGATGAATAGTCTAAAACTGATGTTGGGAATAATTTAATAGCCTTGGATTTCTGAAAATTTTATATGACATCCGTTTTATATTTAATTTTGTTCGGATACCAAATTGGACCAGTTGGCTTAACATGCCATAGCTTGACCCCTGATTGAATCAAAATATGTGTATATATGCATTAAAGTAAGCAAAAAAATCATTGGTTGTTGAGCAGATATAAAATCTCACTCTAGCAATAGAATATACAAAGATATAGAAATAGATGAAGAATCCAGATCCTGATCTCGGCATTTGGAAAAGTAACTGAGAAGAAAACAACCCAAACTGAACTTATTTTCTCTCTTCCTTTGTCCTTTCATATCTCAAGACCTTGATATAAATCTAACAGAGAAAATATCCATCAAAAAAATCTTTGGTATATCCAAGAACGTTACAGAATATTGTTTCGGCATTTTATCAGGGGTCCATTTCAGTCACTGCATCACTGCAGCATGACAAGAAGGTTATCAGATAAGAAACACTTCTAAACTTTTGACCCATGTTAATGTTCTGTGTGAGCAGAGGTCAGCAGTAGCTAATTTCTTTTAATTAGTTAAATTTACTTGAGTAATATTTAGAGAAAAAAATACTTTTAGGAGTAGTTTTACGGCATTGTACTTTTTACATTTGTGGTTATTGAGTAACTTCACTTAATGAAAACAAGCTTGTTTTAAACAAATATACACCATTGAGAGACACGTTCTTCTTTTTGTACTCAAGGCTTATGGTTAAATATTTTTTTCTATCTCCTGAGTCTGCCATGTCATTAGGTTGAGTTAATATACATTAAACAGCATTCTGTAATTTTATCTATTCAAACACAACTGTTGATTTTGTAAGTTTTATAACTCAAAAAGTGTATTTTGGAGAGTGGTCATTTCATCTAAATATTTGTTGTGTAATTACTTGATATTATATGCCTATTTTTATCTCATTTTCTGAAACAGTAGAATGTGCATATCTCACAGTCTGGTGAAGCAGACTGAAGTTGTTTTTACCATTGTCTCCCTTTTATCTCCTGTCTCTTTCATCTTTTCTCCTTTTTTTCTGTTCTATCTTTCCTGTTCTATTTTCATTGCGGTGTCCATATAATATTTAAATCACCCTGTATAATTATAATAAAACAGTTTATATGCATAAAACAAGCGGAACACTATGGCGAAAGCCCTACTGCTCCACTTGTGAAAGCAACATCTGTTGAGCTCTGTTTGGCACCAAGATAATTATTGTTATTGCCACATCGCCAGACAGGACACTGCAAAAAAAAAAAATAAAATAAAAAAAAGAATGTGCATATCTCTTAATATTTTGTTCAATTTTACATCATTTTGTAACGTATGGGTAGTTAGTAGTTCAGTGAGTCAGTACTTGAGTAGCCTTTTTGCCAAATACTTTGTTACTCTTACTTTATTCATTTCTTTAAAGGCTACTTTTAACTTTTACTTCAGTAGAAATATGATAAAGTAGGGCTACTCTTACTTGAGTAAAGTTTTTGCTGTTCTCAAAAACTTGCCTTTGCAACTTGAGGACTTTGGATCAGTCATTGTTGATTCATGTGAGCCAGATCGCTGCGTTATGTTGTCTAAGCTCCCCAAAAACATGAGAGCTAACTCAGTAAAAAGTTGTTGTTAGGAAAAAAAACATACATACTTATTTTTAGTTCTCTGGTGTCTGTTTTCTAAAAGGATGAACGTGGCCTTGTCTTTACAAGTAACCCCATGACTTCTCAATCTGCTGGTCCAAAGGGGTTTGCTATTAGTTTCCAAAACAGATTGTGTCACAGTCTTCTCAAGGCTGCGGTCCTCTCCGAGGCTTTTTTTGGCAGGGTTTTTTTCTCCCATTAACTTTCTATTATGCGTCCGTATAGCAATCAGAACAACCAGCTTCTTTTGTGTGTCATGAATCTATATGATTCATATCTGTCTTTTTTTCATTGCATTACTAAATTATATATAGTCTTTGATGGTAATATCATTTCCTAAGATGCATTAGTATGTATACTTCTCAAAATAAATGTATATGATAAGAATAACTAGACAGTGCTTACCTAAAGAACAATTACCATGGAGTTTTACCATCTTGTGCCACTAGATTTAGTTACACCTGTAGATATTAAAGACAACATAAGAAGTCATGATTGCACAAGAAAACAGTGTTTTGATGTGCAGAAGCATTTATTTCTACAGTTTTTTGTTTCCACACCTGACTGCATGAATCTACATTTACAATATGATCTGTTTTTAGAGACCTGAAATGTTTCAGCGCTTTGAATATGAGAGCCAAAGCCTTTAAACCTCACAGAAATCAATTTGCAGCCCCACACTGAGCTGGATGAAAGGTAATACACAGATAAATATTACAAGTTTTTAGCTAATACCCAAACAAAACATCAAATGTTGACAGATCAAGTCTTATATTTATTCAATGTTCTTTTATGTTTCTCTGTTTTGTCATTTAGCCTGAAAACATGTTTGTAGTGTTACTCAAAATCCTGTGAGAATCTCTTTTACGGTTTGGTCAAACATCACTTATCTCTAAGATTAAATAAATTATGGCAGCATTTTTCATAATCATCAATTTGTTTTGTTTGGCTCATATTTCATGTGGATCTAATAGCGTGGTGTTATTTTATCTTAGTAAACCACAGCTAAAAACCCTTTTATAGAAACTGAAGGGGATCTACAGTCTCAATGACACAACAGGACGAGTTTCATGTTATTTCCCTCTCTCTCTTACACACATACACACATACACGCAATCAATCATTAGGCTTGGGTGAAAGCATTAGTATTCCTCTGTGGTTTTGGTGTGTCAGCAGAAATACACAAACAGTTAACTTATGGTATGCACAGAAAGACCTTCAGGAGCTTTTATTAATCTAGATGTGCTGCCTCAGTGTAAATAAGTGTTGTGCACACTTAAAGAGTGAATGACTGGTTTGAATTCTTCGAACTATTACATAATAGATATTATATTTTTCCATATTTCCAAGCATTGGGCTGATGGCTTTGAAAGCGCAGTTACCCACAGTGTGAACAACTGAGTAAAAAGTAAAGTGACTGAGAAGGACCTTACAGGACTATTCCCAGTTTACTTTGAGGTCCAGCAAGAGAGCAACCAGAGAACCTACTGAAGGGTGGAAGATTGCCCAGGGCTCAGAAATGCTTTACTGTGAGTTTATCCCGTGTGGTACAATCCCACAGTGGGGTAACTGCAGCAAAAACAACAGGAAACATTAATGCTACTAGTGATAAAACAGAAATACAAAAATGGCTGCCGGTCAGTAAGTCACCTTGCTTACCACAGAGAGCATGAGAACATTAGAGCTCTACAAAGAGGCGACAAACTTGGTAGAAGGGTGGCTTTCAAAGCAACATATATATATATATATATATAGACCTGTGTGATATTTCTAAGTTTTAATCATCCTTCCACAATTAAAAAAATCACTTTCAGCAAAAAAAAGAGAGTTGAGAAAAAGATAAATCAGGTACAAGGGAGGGTAAAAATAGCAGTATTGGGCGTGCAGGTGGCGCAGTCGTTAGTGCGCATTACCCATGTATGGAGGCCTTAGTCCTCGATGCGGGCGACCCAGGTTCGAATCCGGCTTGTGGTCCTTTCCCGCATGTCTCTCCCCCTCTCTCATACCCCCTTTACTGTCAGCCTACTGTCAGAAAAAATGAGCCACTAGTGCCGTAAAAAGCTCAAAAAAAAAAAAAAAAATAACAGTATCACCCACTCAGTCAAATGATACAAACTAGCTATATATATATAAATATATAAATAAAAGAAAGAAAAAAACTAACAAAAAAATCCAAATAGTTGACACACCAAAATTAATTAAAGGTACATATTAGACAATGTTTGTTTCACCTCAGAAGTAAAAGCTCTAATCTTCAAATAATATTGCTGTCTAATTGGGGAAAGATAAACACTTCTACATGCAAAAAGTTATCAAAATTGTGTTTTTCAATATGTTTCCCCAAATTATACACTAATATAAACGCCAATATAAACTTTTTTTCAAGAGTCTTCATTGTTATTACAGAATCATAAGGACATTTTTTGAGACACTGGAACATAATGCACATAATACACATAAACAAATGTAAAAATAGAGAAAATGAGCATCTTTAGAGGAGACTATCAAACATAAAAAAACACCCTCAGAAGTATGGTTTATTAAAAACCCTTTTTAACTAAAAATTGAAAACACTCATATGTTCGATGATCTAAACATTCTTTTGAGGAAATGTAATTTAAAAGTGGCATTCAGTATCTGCATTATGTCCAACTTGTGCTTAATTTGTGTCTGAAGGGAGCTGGTGGTCTTGTAATAGTCAGGAGATGTGTTTGAGGAGGGCACATTCTCTGACAAGATAATCTCATATAGATACTATTTTTGTGAGAAAGTCCTAAGAGTTGGAAATGTACAATGTGTGGCACTTATACAACAATGTATAAAGAGTCTTTGCATCCTTAAAAAATATTTGTAAAACTACTTTCTGTTGCTGAATGGTCTTTACTTATACCAAATCTAGATGTGCTTTTTCTTTGTCTCATATGACTTGGCAACCTGCACAATACTCCCTGAGGGT
The DNA here is from genome assembly GCA_034780135.1 of Jordanella pulchra. Classification (NCBI taxonomy): domain Eukaryota; kingdom Metazoa; phylum Chordata; class Actinopteri; order Cyprinodontiformes; family Cyprinodontidae; genus Jordanella; species Jordanella pulchra. Next base: position 9,977 of record JAUZNJ010093045.1, read on the forward strand.
AAGAGTGGGAATCTGCTCTGTGTGTTAATTTGTGTGTCAATGTAGAACATGAGATACCATTATTTTTATTGCTTTAAGGTTGGTGTTACACTTTGATAAAGCTCTAATTTTGTTTAAATAAATTGGCTAGCTCCATGTTATCATTGAAAGGAAACACTACTAATGTTGTTTGGGGTACACTTTATTTATTCAAGGTACCTAAAATTGTCTTGACAGTACTAGAGTGCAACTCTTTTTGTATAAAGGCAAACCCATTTTTCCTTAAAATGTTCTTTGTTCATGACTTTATTAACCCCGCGGGTAGAGAAATAAGGGCACCATAGAAAACCATTCAGGTTTAACATGTAAAACCCTGCACCATTATGTTTAAAGCTTGAGCAACAATCCTGAATGTCCACATTTGAGACTGGATTAAAAAGGATTCTTAGTTTAACGGGAAATAAAATATCAGAGGCATAACGGTAGTAAATGTCAACTTTCTCAGTATGAACACAATTAGATTTTTCTGAACTTAAAAATTAAGGTTGTTGGTATTTCTATTTTCACAGCTACAAACTGTAAATGAGCTAAACACTGCATCTATTTGAAATGAAAAAACAACACAAGAAGAAAAAAATATGAGAGAAAAAATATGAATCAAATCCTGAAGTAACTTAAATTTGTATACAATGTTAGAATTGCATTATATCATTTATTAACTGAAAAGACACAAAATCCTGTCATTAGTTCCCCCCACCTCCTTTCTCCTTTTTCTCTCAGATGTGAGGATTTCTAAGATGAATGAGATTGATAAAAAAAAGGAATGTACCATCTCTGGTTGCTAAAGTTGTGCAATTCTTTGGCGAATCCAGATTTGAGACTCAAATCCAATTACTCTGCATTAATGTTGCAAAATACATTTTGTGAAAGACTAATACGCCAGCTCATAAAATTTACTGATCTTCTAGCACAAACCCTTGAGGATAAAACTGGTATTTCTAATTCTATGTCTGTATTAATGTGCAGAGGCTCCCAGTCAATACATACGAGAGTAGTCAGCCTCCTTTGGAGACGTGTGTCTGGATAATAGTGAGAGCAGTGATTGATAGAAGGGTTAATCATTCCAGACACATGGTATGTGCTGCTACAGCAGCATTAGGTGAAGTCAGACTGTGTGTGTGGATGTGTGTGGGTGCATCACGGCATCACACGTGTCTATTGAAGCTGTAATGATCTGGTGTTTGCCACTTGATTGGACGTGGGGGGTGAGAGAGAACCATCCAGTCAGGCATTACAGGAACCAGCGGCCTTGTTGTTTTAAGTGTTGAAAGACAGAAAAACATTGTCCATTCAACCTAAAGCAATCTGTAGGACTGTTTGCAGGAAGACTACTGTGTGACTTGAAACCCAAAGCAATCTCATCACGTCAGACTTTCAACGAAGTCCATAGAAATCAGCTGTAATCACACTGGGGTCACTCTATTAAAGCTGTGATTTCAGGAGTGTGATTGCACTGAGTGAACATGGAGAGGGGAAATCACCGAGTTTCTGTCGGGGTCTGTCAAAAAACTTATGAGACTTAATACATTTTTTCTCTAAACCTCATCAAATTTGTTGACGTAAAGAGAAAAGTTTTAACACACAGACACAGATGTCCCACAAGCCTTACAGGGACTTTTATTTGACAATTTATTTCACAATCATTGCTATGGGCTAACCTAGACCCTTACCTGAACTCTAATCAATATATACCCAACCTACACTCAATTCACACCTGAAACCTAAATCCAAACCCTGAAGGACAACCTTTCCTGAAGGGGACACGTTAACTGGTCCCACAAGTACCTGTAAATCCCCACAATGTAGCAAATTCCTGGAAAACTGGCCTCATGCTATCCCTACAAGGTAACAAATACATGGCAACACACACATACACATCTGTCCATTTCTTTTAGCTTGGTGGTTTGTTTTACATGTTTTTTTTTTACATGAATCATAATTTTTTGCAAGCAAAAAGCCCCTACATGAGCAAAGTCAGCAAGAAAGGCAGCAGGCTAGAGTTGGCATAATGTGACTTGTGTTTTATTGCATCCTGTTACAAAAACCCAAGAAACTAGCACATTAGGTCCCAGGCAGGAAACAAGGAGTAAGGAGTGAGTGAGTGGGTAAGGAGTGAGCTAAGAGAAACAGAAGATGTTTATCATCACATAGACAATATATGCTGGATTAGTATTTAGGCCACATTTTTCTTTTATGCTTAAACCTTTCAGAGCATCAAAGATTCTTCTGGAATAAGCCTTGGTAGAATTTTATAGTTGGTGTTTTGTAGGTCATGTTGCACAGTGAGCCAGTAGGGTGTAACACAATGCTGAATCACAAGTTTGCTACAACATTTTTCATCAGAAAGGTGTCTTCCTTACACCTGGCAACATGTGTCCTTGAGTATGTACTAAGCTGCAGGGACCAGTTACAGTACCAGTATCAAGGCACACAACATTTTAAAACAGGGTCCTAAAGGTCCAGTGCCCTGCAGCTTTTATGCATCTCTGCTTTCATACTTGACTTAAATAGTTGAGTCACCTTTTTTAGAATACAGTCAAGTTCAGCAGAGTCCTGCTAATTACCCACACCTGAAGGATAAAGGACACTCGTTTGAGGACAACAACAACCATATTCTAGCCAGGGAAGAAAGATGGTCTGAGAGGGAGGTCAAAGAAGCCATCTTTGTTAACCTGGAAAAACATCCCTTAACAGAGGAGGTGGTCTCAGTCATAACTTGTCACCTACATACAAAGCGGTTTTAGGAACTCTACCCAAAAGATTCACCTCCCACCTACCCTCACCTAACTCTGTACTGTAAAACACTGTAAAAAGGCATGTGACCAAAACCACTCTGACGAGGGAGTTAACGACCCATAAGAACCTCCCTAACAGTATATTTATCTCAATGTTCTCCAGCACCAGTTAGAACTGAGGAAGCCTCTTGAATGAGAGGTGAAACTTTTTCTAGAAAACTTTATGTCCAGTTGCCTAAACTGAACTTTGCAAGCTTAGTCACAGCAAACATTGCTATTTTCCACAGGGTTATCACTGAGATGAAGTCTGCGAACCTTATTTGAAAATCAGTACTGTGATATTAAAATGTTTTTGATGTTGTATCCCTCTAACTAAATGTGTTTTAGTTAGTTGTCTGTCTTTGAATCTGCCTTGTCTTTCTACTCTTTCAGACCAATGCAAAAGTAGAATCATTAGCACTGAAGAAAAATTAGCAACACAGATTTTATCAGTAATTTTTCAGAATAGTTTTCAGGTTACTCTTGTGTTTGTTATGTCTTTGTTTGTGCTGTTATCAGTTCATCCTGTTAAAATCAGTTTGAGGATTTTTGCCAGAGTAAATACATCTGTAAAAAAAATCAGCGAAAAAAAAAAAAACCTTATCCATTTTTTTACAGAATTTTGTTCTCTTACTTAAAAGGCTCTGATAAATACGATTAAAAGATTTGTCAAAACATATTATGGAAAATTCCTTCAAATAAATAAGTTACTTTATAGTGTGAATTTACAGAAATTTCTTACAGTGTTGTAAACTGGGATGGAGTCAAGTCTGGTTCTTCTGAGACCAAGATCAAAAGCACACTCTGCAAAACCAAAATCAAAACCAGACCTTCTGAGACCAAAACTCACAGGCCAAAGACATGCGATAAATATTTCAGAATATTATTTCTTCCGAACCATAAAATGCAAAAAATATGGAACAATAGTCAATTAATCGACCCAAATTACCTTGTGCTATCAAACTAATAAAACTTTTTCATATTTAGAAATAAAGTTTCATAAAAAAAATATGTGAAAACTGTTTTTTTAAAGAAGTATGTCTTATATCTTTAGATGATTACAGCCCTAAAATAACTGATATTACTCATCAATAACATTTGACTTACACTTATTGACTTATTTGAATATATATAAATATATATTTGTTCTCATAACAATAGACACCAAAAAGCAAAAAAGAAAATCCTATATCCTCTCCAGTATCTATATATAATTTAAATTAATAACAATTCAGAGGAATGGCCAATTAGATCAAGTGTTGTGGGTTTTTTTAAAAGTCTGCTCAGCATATTTATCATTGATGAACATGCTGCCCTAGAAATGAAACCAGTTGCACATCTCCTCCCTATGAGAAACTAACACTAATATTTTTTGAAAGTTCAGAGTTGGATTATAATTCAGTGCACTAGGATTGGTGTGTGCGCTTTCTGTATCTATTTGTGTTTTTTTTTTATGTTGTTGCTTTTTTTAGCTGCTTAGTGTTGAAATTGATCTATGCAAGGTGCTGCAGGAGGACCATTCCTTCCTTGATCATCAGCCTTTTTGGTAGATTTAAAGCTTCTCTCTTTTCTGTAGACCTTCCCAAGTATTTATATCACCTTTCAAACTGATCCTTTCAAGCCAACCCTCCATGTCTAAAGCTCCAGCATCATCAGCAGTCTCCTGTTCGCCAGCTCTCCAACTGCCCCAAGCCAAATCCTATTCAAACCTCAGAGATCAACCTGCTAACCATATTGGTTACCTCTCTCCACTCTGACTAAGGCAACATCACTCACTCCCATATTACCTACAGTATCTTGACGTTTTCCTCAAAAAAATGTCTTCAGCTATCATACAGTGAGTGTTTCCTCATCCTGTCTAAGAAATTACCATTAATTGCCTCCTCCCCTGGTCTAATTGCTGCTCTCTTCCTCCAGATGCTGCAAACATCATTAAGCCTAAGTCTCCTGTATCTCCCCTCAGTTCTATTTATTCCTGTAAATGGATTATGATGAACTATAATGCATGATTTCTGCATGTGGGTCAAAAAGCGGAGGTGTGCCTCCCATCACCCTTATTAAAGTAGGGCTGTTTTAAAACTATAGGCAACAAGTCTTTAAAGCAGCATCAATATTTAATCAACTTAAGTCTTTAAGAGCTGCATAACAGCCAAAAAGCCAAAAGGCAGAAAGGTATAATATCCTGTGCAACAAGCATACTTCCTTGAAAAACACAACAATACTGACCATTGGTTGCCTCTTTGTATGATTAAGCCTGTCTATACAGTACTTTGTATACATAATAATCAAAATAGAAATAAAGGCTATATATTGAATTATAGATGATTAATTAACACTTTATTATTGGAAGTTGTGTTGCAGCAAGGAAAAAGCCAGTGGCCATAATTGGCTGCTATTTACAGTGATCAGTGATTGGCTGGTTGGAAACCTACAATTTTGGACCCTATAGTAATCCATTTTAACCCTTTAACTGCCTGGTCAACCAAACGGTTGAGCATTTGTTATGAAAAAGGCAGGCTGGAGGTTGACCAGGCAGTTAGAGAAGGCAATAAAAGAAGGACACTCACAGAGATCTACTTTAAATATCAGTGAGAAAGCAGAGCAAGGCATTTCTAAGTGGTGAAACAGCTGTTTGGGAATAAAAAGTGCACTAGATTTATTAGATAATGCAATGACCCAGAATGAATTTTACAATATTTTAGGAAAAGGACAGAGATATTTTATGACACTTGAAAGAAAGATTTTTTTGAGGGACATACTGGAAATTTTTCAGGCTGCACAAGAGGGAGAGAGAGTAAGGCTTGTAGCTAATGAAGAGAAAATCGGTAACTTCTTTTTTGGCGAAATTATAGAAGTTTGTAAAAACATTCATATGAGATAAATGAAAACACAGCTTCTATATCTGCGCCTGATATGAAAAACTTATAAGTGCTTACAACAGAGAAGATGAAAAAAAATCCTATCTTATTCTTTTGTACTCCACCTCATGGTTCTTAAAGCCAGATCAGCATCAGCTAAAAATACAAAACCACAAAACCATAGCAATAGGATTATGATGTGTGCATATCTAATTAGAACCTCTAACACTTAAAAGGTTTTATTTTGCATGACGAGTACTAACTGCGTTTTTTTACTACATAATAGCATCAGATTTTTGTGTTAATGTTACATTTGTACAGTATGTATAATTAAGGTTACACCAGAGTGACAGGAGCATTATGCTTTATAAGAGAACAAAACACATAAACTCCCAAACCCATAATACATGAACAACATACGTACATAAACATATTTCCATTTAAAATGACTGTAATTTTTAATGTTTATCATGTTGTCTATTATATTATGTTGTTGATAAGTAGCACTGAATTAGAAAAAATACTACTGATTAGGAATGTTGTACAGTATGAAAATATTACCTATGTTAGTTATATGAATAATTCAATTTCAGAAAACATGTTAGGCTGAGAGCTAAAATACAACTTGTGCAGCTTAACCTTATGGAACTTTTCTGCCAGGTTCTCTGTTTAATTACAACATAACAACAACAACAAAAAATTAGTAATGCATTTTCTACTCTTTTTTTGCCTTTGTTCTACTGCCAATTATCATATCACATTTCATCACATTACAAAAGTAATCAACCTTTACAGAGTTCTCCCTAGGTGCATATTGCTTGAACTCTGACAAACCTGATCTGAGCACAACTCAGATTATCTCAGTGTGCATAGTCAGCACTCACCATCAGCCCTGCAGCAGCCATTGTATCATTACACAACATCACATTCTGTGAGCCATAACAGCTCGGTGATTGATCACTCAGGAGTTACTGTGATTTATGGTGTGATACTGCACATTTGGGCTGACGGTGTGCAAAGCAATTTATTCCTGCAGAAGTGAATATCTAGCATGTAGGTATCACTCTGTATGAAGCTGTACTCCAAACCTGATGACTCAATTTTTGGAAAAGAGGAAGCCCACTAAAAGCACCACATGGTGAATACAAGTGAATACTGAGTAAACTACAGTAAGTGTTTGCATGCTGCTCTTTGCTGGAGGCAGGTTAGAGACTGTATTGTCATAATGTAATCAAATCTCACAGTAAAACATGTCATGTTATAAATGCATTTTCTAATTGGGTATTTATTTGCCTGATTAGGATGTTTTCACTTAGCCTGGCCAGCTAGACTGACTTACACAGGGGCGCAAGTCAGTCTAGTAAGGCTCGACACTCTGAGGTCTAAAAAAGACCGGACCAATTACCCATGGGAGGTGGGCCCTTAATGCAAAAATGCTTTTCTGTAACCATGACAGTCAAAACTGCAGTGATTTGACATACAAATGTTTTTTTCATCACCTTTTCTTTTTAATACAGAACAGGGCATCTTCTTGTTTTGTTTTTATTAAACTAAACAGAAAATGTTGTTACTTGCCCACAAACACTGTTGCATCCTTTTTCAGTTATTGGCCTCATTACTTTCATAATGACTGAGATTATTGTTTTATCGGCAGATATTACAATTGTTGCTAGATTGAGGAAACATTCAAATTGTGCCCAAGTTAGCTGTTAATTCTAAACTGAAAGGTATGGTTATTCATTTTTTAACCTTGTTTTTATACAGCAGTGTCCTTTTGGAAATATTCAACAAATCATCTTCATGGCACTGAGCTGCTTTTGTTTGACATGTGTTGATTACCTGAGGGGATCATAGCAGGCTTTGCAAGAGTGTCTTTTTTTACACAAAACTAGCTGATGTGTGAAACAGGCTGCTATAGCGGAGTGTTGGCATATTGCTTCAGTGAACAATCTAATATGCCACAATCCACCTGTGTAATGGCAATATTGTGATGATGAAATTAAATATCCCATAGAAGTCTGTACTTGTTAACCCTTTAAAGCCCAAACCATGAAATAATTGACAGAAAATTCTGATTTTTAAGAGTTGTCATTGAATTCTATGAAAAATTATGAAAAAAAACCCCATAGATTTTTTTATAAGTTAAATTTGACCATTATTTGGATAAATTTTGATACATTAGGCATTTCCGTATAATCTTTTATACATTTTCTGTTCCCTACATATTTCTGATTTATTAAGTCGGGTTCTCAAGAGCGAAAATATCCCACAGATGATGCAGAGGTCTCAAAAATTCACGTATTAAATATGATACATTTGGCTTTAAAGGGTTAATATGTGTTGTGCATTGTTTCAATTTATACATATAAAAAGCACAAGCTGATTTTTCTTTTTTCACATGTGTTTACTTCGATGAGGCACATGGAATAGAGTTGTCTCCCTCGTATGAGATTTTGCTTCTCCTACTTGAAATTAACTTGTTACAACACACACCCATCTGTTTTGCAACTCTTTTGCTTGTTTTCCATGACCTTTTTATAATTTCCACACACATTAAGTTGGTGCAAATGTCTTTGTATTAAACGCCATCTCAGCATTTATCTCTACATTTATCTTGGATTCTGTGTTTATAGATGAAACCCATTTAGCAGGAATCTCACCTTCTTGCACTCACATTCACAGTCATCTCCTCTATCTCAACGCAAAAATTGAATCTGTGGTCTTGACAGGGCAAGAGGACAAGGAGGACGAATAAAAATCACCTCATTACATAGAAACACACACACACAAACACCACAGAGAAACCAGTTATGCACAAGCAGCAGGGATGGTAATAGAAAAGCCTTGAATCCTGGTCAAACACCATTTAGTGTTTAAGTGTTGATAGACAAGGGCAAGATGCAACGTGTGCCTGCGGTAACGGAGACGCTGTTTGTCAGGGAGAAGATTGAAATAATGGAGGGGCTGACTTGGACACAATGGTGTGTACGTTTGTGCAGGACGAAATAATAATAATAATGATAATTAAGCTGATAAATGATAAAGGTCACAGGAACAATATTAACAATGAGGCTGATGATAATGACAGTGTTCTGTCAGCTTTTATCTCACTTTGATCATTGATCATAGCAGACAGGGTGGATACAATCATACCAAGATCCCTGAAATATCCCGCTGTTTACTTTGTGTTGAAAAGATTCAGTATGACCCAGTTGTGACAGGCAGACAGAGAAAGGCTTTTTGAATAAAACTAATTTATTTCTAGTGAATGTAGACTAGCAGAAAGAATACATCTCTTGATAAAGAAACTATTGATAAATATTGACATGTCTCCAAAATTTTATTTTCAGTTTGTTTGCTTTCCTTCAGACTAACCGAAAATAAATATTGCAGACATATTAATATAATCTTTTACTCATGCTGCCTTTATGTTCTTATTAGGAATGTTAAACTTAACCTATTCATAGTGTTACCCTTAACGGAGATGAGTGGGCAAGATGTAAGTGCATCAATAGAGCAGCTATGAAAAAAATGCAGCTTTGGGAATTCAAATCTACATGCATTGGGTTCTAAAATCAATGAGATTTGATCCATTGAGAAATAAAATACTGTATCTTGCTATTTAGAAACATGAACCATTCAATTATTTGCTTTTCCACTTGTTAATTCATCCACTTTGTTAGACAGCTGACAAGAACAACTTCTGCTAAGAAGGCAGAGTATGGGCAAAGCACACACTATGAACAAGATGAAGATGGAAAAATTACTCACTGACATGCTGTGAATGTTGATGTCTAACAGTTTCTAATATATATACTTGTTAAAAGAAAAGTGTTGGTGAGATCAGGGCTTCAATACTGAGAGAGTGAAATCCTCAGCTGATCTGCTTGATCACAATAAACTTGTATTAGTAACTTCCCTGTTGTAGTTTGAAGAACCATTATTAAAAAGTTTAAAAGTCAGTTTCATGTTTATTTTGTGCCTTGTCCTTGGTTACTGAAGAATGGTGTTAAAAGACATCTGCAGCCGATCAGATTATGTGGATATGTCAGTGTTTGTGGGTTGCAAACCATTATATATTTTAAAAATGGAATGATTTTACCCACGTGTTTAATCAAACTTAATTCAATTTAAATATAGTTTCTTTATCCCAAAGGGAAATTACAAAAATCAGTTTACTACACAAATGCTGATATAATTCTATCTTGTTGCATTTTATGGAAAATTATCCAATTACTTTAACACATTTTCCATTATATTTGAACTTATTTTTATAATATAAGGACTTTTAAATCAGAATTTTTTTTCACATAGTACCAAATTACCAAAAATAGATACCTTCAAGTGTTTTTCATTTATTAAACCATATTATATCACTTGATATGTTCCCATTTTCATTTGTTTTTACGGTTTTCCCTATCCAGTGTCATGCTCGATGGCTTTAAGGTGTGAATGTGTGAAACTTGAAATTTAACTTTCTTGTCAAATATTTTTCTAAATGATTTTGAGGAAAAGACTAAACCCCTTTTTTAATATAGCATTAAAATCATACAACTAGATGGAAAACTACAAATGTGTACATTATGACGTTAGAATACTTGATTAGAACAGCTCCAGGATAAATGTACAGTACCACCATTCATTTTTCATCTTGCAAAAATCTTGCTCTTTGGTGGCTGTAGCCCATAAACCTTTGACAGCTAAGATTTTTCTCATAAAGGAAAAGAAAATAGGATTTTTGGTACCTCACAGACACAAACACACACTCACACATACTGAAAAATACACTCAGCTGTAGATATTTTCTCATAGGAAATAAAGAGTAAATCACATGATGAATAACATGTCCGTGGAGCTGCCACTGCATGTGTGCATATATATGTTTGACAGAGAGAAAAATAATCTCCAATTTTCCATTTTGACTTTTGAAGCCAAGCTTTATATTCTGCTGCTGTGTTTTTATCCAACAGTGATGGTTGGTGTTATGAACCAGAGATAGAAAGGGATGCAGAGGAAAATGGATAGAGGAAGGTTTTTTTACCTGTGCATATGGAGGTCCTGTATGAACCAGCCAAGCTTCAATGTCTGCACACTTTTACATCACTATCAAACTGGGAGAAACATAGAGGGAACAGAAAGGGGTGGGTGGAGATAAAGGGTTGTTAGAATGACTGATAATCATTTGACAGCATACAGAGCAACAAACAACATGTCACATCAAAAATATGTATTTGGCAGGATCAAGACAAAAAAGTGGAATTAGACAATTCTACAAGGTAGAGTAGAACAACCAAAGCTCATTAAACAACAGAACAAAATATACATTTTAAAAAGGAATTAATGAGATACCAAGAATCAGTGCATAGAGTCTGCAAAGGAAGAGAGACTGGCAAGGAAATGGGGCACTGAAGCGGAAAAGCGTGGGGGATTGTTGAAATAAGAGCTGTCTAAAGAGAAAGCAGAGGGGGATTCCCATTAGAGAGACAGATGAAGGGACTGCCGAGGAAGACAGAAACATCTGACAGTTGGCACATCGCTGATGGACAGAGAGGGGGAGATAAAGAGAAGAAGATCCTATTTCTGAGTCTAATATGTTTTCAACTTTACTAAGAAATCACAGTCTCAGAGTTTGCAACCAAGGTTCCCTTTATAACAGGCCTAATTGTGTTTGTTTGAAATGATAGAGATCGTTTGTAAAAGAATGATATAAGAATTGCAACAATGCTGCAAAACATTTGACAGTGACAGCAGACCTGAGGATCAGAAATGTATCACATCACTGGAAGAATACCTCAGGTACATAACTATAATATCCTTCATTTCACACTCCTATTACCCTTTAAATCTGGCTGTATAAAAGGTAATGCAGAATATTTTTACATAGGTGATTTTAGTAAAATACAATTATTTGATTTAAAAACTTTCTTTGAGGTAATAAAATAATCATATGTCAAGAAAAAAAATTATTCAGATAAAAAGCTGTAAACCTTTTCCAGAAAGACTATTATACTTCTAGCTCTTGCCAGCAGGACAGTAGTTAGTGAAGTTGGAGCAGGCTGAGAGCAGCACTTTATAATTTCATCTCTTTACATCATCCTGTGACCCTGAATCCAATCGTACTGATTTTGTTCTTCAGACTACCCTACAACTTCTCTATGGGTTTTAGGTCTGGGTATGAAATTACTTTTAAAAACCATTGCTGTGTGGAATGTAGCTAATGTTTTAAATCAGCCAAAATACCCAATAATAAACTAATTGAGGACTTTTTGTAAAGGCACCCGGATCTTTTTACAAAGTATCATCTTAAAGATTTTAGAATATTAGGTACACGCTAAAAACAGATTGATCAATTCAACAACAAAGAAATGGTTAAATTTTACCACCCTGGTTGGTAGTTATGTGTCCAACCAATCTAATTTGGTAGAGTTTTTAACCAATTTATATTGGTATATATATATATCTATATATATATATATATATATATATATAGAGATATATATATATATATATCTCTATATATATATATATATAATTATATAAATATATAAGTTAT
>JAUZNJ010093056.1:0-18881 GCA_034780135.1 Jordanella pulchra
ACATATACATATATATACATATACATATATATACATATACATATATATACATATATATATATATATATATATATATATGCAAATAAATCTTAACATTTTAAGTTGAAGGAGCTTTAAGTAATACTGGCAGCTAGAGTTTCAAATACGAGAAACACACAAAACACCTACAGTAGGGAATACAGTAATCTGTTGCATGGTACTGTGGCTGGAAGTAATGGGAAACCAAGTTGTGCGTTATTACTGCCACCTGTTGGAATAAAAATGTAGTGCAGTTTTTCCTCAAGTGGAATCTTCTGGGGTTTGAGTGATGAGAACAAAATATTGACGAATTCCCCAGGCTTTCTATTAATTACGTAAAACAAATCTGGAGCTTTAAATCCAAGTGGTTAAATTGTAAATAGACTAGTACTTGACAAGATGGTCATCTAATCGCTTTATACCCTGATTTGACATTTCCAACAACTTTTTTCTCTGGCTGACCTGCTTTTTTGGTTTTTGTTCATTTTGCTTTATTGCAAATCTCCAAGTTTCACAAAGAACAGCTCTGTTCGTAGAGATACCGACTTATATGCAAATGAGAAACTTCACCGATATATATGCAAATATATTGTATTTACTAAGAAGGGACTTAACGAGATTAATCAGATTTTATAACTTTATACGAGTGTAAAAGGGATATAAAGTATCTGCATCAAGCCTTTTCCTTCGCACATCAATTAAGTGGACCTTTGTGCTGCTCTGTTATAATATCCCAATGAAATACATTGAATATGTTGCTTTAGCAAAAAAGAACTGAAAAAGATCAGTGGCTAAGCATACTTTCAATGCACCTGAACAGCCCTTAAACTGTTGCTAAAGCTTAGCCTTGTATTAATTCAGCAGAATAAAGACAGACCTTAGGCCAAGCATTTTACGATACCACGGCCTTTTCTGGGAGCCAAGGTAGATCCGGTGGACATGAATCTCTTCTTCAGGTGTCCAATATCGAGGCAAAAATCGATCATAATTGGGATTGAAGGAGGTCTGATGTAAAGTCTGCTTCAGTCGTCGCAAATACAAATCGTCATGGACAGGGTCCGCCTCACTATAATTATCTTCAGAGTCCTCCTCGTTTTGGACTTCAGGTGACACTTTAACTTCTTCTCTGCCCCATGCGGGAAACCCAGTGAAGTGTGGTTGATGGGACACTACTGTATCAACAACACTGCAGTAAAAACAAATAGAATACCCAAGACTGATCACTACTGGGAGACTGTTCTAAGTCACTGCTTATATTAGAAGCCATGCTTAACAAGCAAATGTAAAATGAAGATGGATAAGTTGTACACACTGTGTACATCTAAAAAAAAATAATAATAATAATGGAATTTTGGGTAAAATAGTGCTCGACTTTCTGAGAAATACTGCAAGGAATGATAAAAAGATTACCGCTTCCCCCCCCAGCACAACCCTTGTTCAAACACCATATCGTTCAAGTTTTTGCTTAGATGCCAAGCAGCCAGAGAAAGTTCAGCCTCATTGAAGCTTCATCATGGTAGGATGCTAGAACATTTAGAGGGAAAAAAAAGCTTAGGTTAAGTTTTAGCCAACATTTTGTAATCAACCACCTTATGAAGAACAGTGGCTACATGTGTTATATTGCTGCTAGATTTCAAATGTTTAATACATTTGAGACTGCTTTCAATATGTGAGTTAAAACAAGAAAGCCTTATTCCAGTAGATCCCTTAAATAATCCACAAGTAATAAAAAAGCAATCAGGATAACAGGAAGATAAAATGACAAGACAACACTAGCAAACCCTTATAACATTAGGGACCTAAGGAATTCTGCTACTTAGTCAAGCTAACAGAAAGGATTTAAAAAACTAGAACAACTGATCGATCTATCAGTTGTTGGTTCTTTGAAGATCTATCAAACTACAAACACTTGTTTCCCTACCCTTTCAACAGCACAAACACATCCAAACAACTTTACCGTTTCAGTTCAAAATACCTTTATACTGTGCTCCGTCTATCGATGTCCCAATAAAATTACATTATCAGATAAGGATACGATATTAACCAAAAACGAACATCAGATTATATCAGCCAGCATCTAAACTCTCTGATATTGGCATGACAGAAACACTGCTTCCATTTCAAGTTTCTGTTACCCCTTTTTTTAATTTTAAATGGGTCAGTTGCCAACATACCTATTGTTAGCTATTGTTCTCCATTTTAGTAATATCCCTTGATCAAAACCTTTCTATCATTTGACATCAGCAAAGAACTAATAAGAGCATGCATGAGACATGCCAATATCATATTGGGTCAATATCTGTATCAGTCAGCTGTCAAAGCTGTAATATCAGTATCACATTTCTAACTGAATTGGGACACCCCTAGCTGCATCACTATCATGTAGACAAAGCCTATGTGGACAGCCCCCTCCAAAAACAGTCACACTAACAAGAAATAAACATGGGTTGTTAGTACCCGAGACACATGCTAGTAGCTCTTGCAACTTTTAATGGAGTTATATCAGGCATCCCTATAAATTATCTGATACAATTTATCAAACTACAATGAAGACTAAATTCCAAGAAAATCTGAAAAGATCAAATCTCTGTGTACACAGTTTTTTAATTGTTGCATCAATCACAACCCCAAGCTTGTTTAAATAGAGTTAAAAAAACCCCAACAACAAACAGAAAATCCACCAATGACTGTGCAAAGAATGCAAATACCTGCCGGCTGTTCTCATGTGCAAGGCCAGCTGTAGATAAGCAAGTTTGTAGCAGTGTGTGAACTTTCTGTTAAAAGCAACAACACATTGACGTTACCTTGGAAGGGGGCTCGGATGATCCACTGCCGTCTCCGACCGTCCCAGTTTTCTACGAAGCGGTGGTGGGACATGTCCTTTGCTCTGCTGGGCTGAGATCTTCGTACTGTCCATCTTGTACACCTGTTCTGCTTCTGCGTCACTTTCAAAACCTGGAGGAGATTTTTTATAAACAATGAAGTTATCTAACAAAAAATAAAGTTAAGAAAACAAGGAAAAAAAAACAAAAAGAAAACTTTACTAAAAGTGAAAGAAAAAGAACAGGCTGCAGACCAAGAAGAAGAGGCAAACCTTTGCATGAGGACTGTGTTCACACAGCCTCTGGGGTGCATCCATAAAGGAATTATACTGCTTCCCATTACACAAACATTTATCACCAGAGTGTGGAACTTGTCACAATGCAACACTGACGTGCATCCATCCAGAAGCAGCCACATGCACATATTTTTTTCCAATACAAAATTAGACAAACAGCAACTGGGTGATGAGATGATTGATTGTTGTTGTTGTTTTTTTAATCCAATTAAAAATGTTGGTAGTATATTGTAACATTTAACAAAAATAAAGTTAGAATTTGCACCCAAAAGAACACCAGTAGCTACAAAACAAAAAGACCCCAGTCCTGTGTAAATTAGGTGGTGTTACTGAGATATGATGAGTTATACGGCACCTATTGACAAGGACATTTAAGTTACATTTAGTACAAATACGTGCCTTCTTCATGTAGACGAACAATTTGGGGATCCACACAGTCAAAGCCAGCTACTGAGTTTCCTGTTTTATAACTCTGTCTTGTTTGCAGACTTTCCTCTCCCTCCGAGTGCATGCACTCCTTGTAACTCCCATCTTTAACAAATGCATTGGTGCCTTCTTCAAGAGCCTGGTTTTAAGAGGAAAGGTTAATATGGATCAGTAGCAGATACAACAAAAAAGTACTGAAAAATGAAAAAGAAAAAAAACACACTATGGTTGACAAGCACCTTACCTTGGACAAGGCCAGCCCTAAAAGGCCCTCAAAAGCCTTGAAATTAAGCTGAGGACCACTGTAGTGTGCGTCAAGTTGAGCCTTGCGACCCAACCAATATATTGTAATAAGGACCTAAAATTGCAGACATTTTAAAATACAGCAAAGTTCACATGCCATCTCAGACCTTTTCATTTGCCAAGTACTTTGCCAATTAAGACTTGCAAAAAAACAAGCCAGTCCGAGCTCATTACCAATAAGGATTTGGCTCTTTATGTGAACAAGATTTCTAAGGTTTAAAAAGTAGTTTAAACCGATTTACTTAATCTAATAATTTTTTTTTAATAGCTTCTATGCAATTTCAACGTCGTTTAAGAAATTACTATGGTTTTCATCTGAAACATTATTCAAAAGGACCACATTCACAACAGGCACTGAGGCTGGGCGATCACAGATCTATAGAGCTTATGAAATGGACATATTTCATTTGTTTGGTTGGTTGTAATAAGGCAGGCTAGTATTTGGAAAAACTGCTTCAATGTATACATTTAACAACATGGCTAAAATACAAATTCCAAGGCAAAAATGGACAAACTGACTGCTAAATAATTTAGACAAAAAAAAAATCATAAAAAGATTAAATTAGGTTTTTTAGATATTCAACTTCATCAGGAACAAAACATGCAAAAAATTCCAATAAAGAAATTTGAAAATACAGTGAGCATACACTTACATTCTTGAGTCTTCTCTGACTTTCATCACGCCTGAAAAAAAAAAAAAACAAACAAAAAACACTTGGTTTCATCCTGCAAGACTTCCTAAATGCTAAAAAATGCTCTGCAGTGAACCTGCAGGATATCGATACTTCTCATTTGCAAGTAATCAGCAACTTATCAGGTTTAATAGACAACAGGGTATCAACTTCCACAAATGAACTTAGATGGACATGGCTGAGCCATATTGATGCAAAGTAGTGCTCCATTTAACTTATGAGCAAACTGGTTGTAAAAATTCCAATACAGACGGTTCTGGTTGTTGCCAAGGACATATAATTTAGATTAAATAATCTCTGTAGTGTCAGACACAGGAGGGGGGGCATTGCTTCAAAAAGACATTCATTCTTTTAAAAACATTCACCTGAGAGTCACCCGAGTGGACAGATCCTGAAGATCACCAGGATGAAACAACTGCGACTCGTTTAATCCAAGTTTTCCACAGGCTTTAAGGAAAACGTTCACATTATCCTGAAGATATATATAGATGTATATAAAAAAAAAAAAAAAAGTAAATTAAACTAAAAAGGTTAAGACACATGATGTCACAGAAAATGTAACTGAAAAAGACAATTACATTAAGTAGTGAAACAAATACTAATACTGCCAAGTTGTGTTTTCCTAGTACAAACATATAGTTAACTCATTTAAGTTTGAAAAATATGAATGAATTAAATCCGTAAAGAAATGTTATGAGAACAGAGAAGAACATGTGAAATATTTTGCAGAAGATGAGCACAATGGCAGATTATAACAGCAAACAGTTTAATCATTTATCAGAGGAGGAAAAAAAAATAAATAAAAGCTTTGCCTGCTTTTATCCAGTCAGTGATTCGACTCCTTGACAGAAGTAAGCATTTAGATTTACAAGTTGTTGTTTTTCATTTATTTTTGATTTGATCTGGCTTTTTTTAAAGAAATTCCATTTGATAATAATTTAAACAGGTCCAAACCACATGGTGGCACAATAATGGAATAAATAGATGTGCAATAAGTGATTTCTGCAAATCAACTGTTTTAAAGGATTCCAAACAAATTTTAAAATTTAAACATTGTCAAAATGTTCTTCTATAATCCTCATGACTACCAGTTGTTGCATATCTAAATAAAATCCAGTAGGGGTGGAGAGGTGACTTCAGAATGAAATGTCCATCGTAATTTGGGTCAAGCTTGAGCAGCTACCCCAGACCTCCACCTCAGAAATCCACCTAGCACCCTGTGAGAGTAACAGATCACTTTTTGTCCTTTTAAACAGGTGTTAAAACTATAATCAGTACTGTAAATGCTTATGATTTGTTTACATTCTGCACAGGCAACAATCTATGCTCAACTACAACATAATAAACCCATCAGGTTCTGTGTTAAACAGAATCTGAAAAAGAAATGTACCGAACACGTTTTCATGGCGACACAAGATAAGGCAATAAATAAGAGTCAAACATTTTCAAAGCTGATTTTTTTTTCTAAAAATTGCTTAAATGATGCAGAATATAGGAGCTCATGTTTTGACTGGCACAGATAAACATGAACGTATTCCTCTGATACAAGCACCCCTGCATTTGCTTCAGGTTGAGGCCACAGCAGATCTCAAGGTTCTGCTTTAAAAATATAGATTAATGGCCTTGCACCATCATAGTTGGCAGGCCTTGTGATCCATTTACACCTGCATGTGCTCTGCCATCTACACTTGTTTTGAGCATTCCAGAGGATAGTCTGTAAATGAGCTTCATGCACCAAATTCATAATATGGTGTGCATGTAAATAGCTAGCAGGCATGTATAGCAGATTTTAGCTGTGACTAAAAATGTATTTAATACTTTCAATAACTTTTTAATTGACTGTTCAACTGTCACTTTTAATGTCTTCAGTGATCTAATCCGATCATATAATTTAGAGAAAAGGACAGTTTTTAAAAATCCAAACTAGTGGTGAACTTCTTAGTTTTGGATGTGATTGTTAAAGCCCATCTTTAAAACGTTAGAAAGACCGTCTTTCTGCACTATTGACTGTAGGTCAATAATACAACAGGTGGTGAAGCATTACCATTTATCTTAAATACCACCATTAATGTTACCATTAAAATGATTAAACATGCAGACCATCACTATGGTCCATTAAGGTGTGAACAACACTTGAAGACCTTTGATATAACAGCACAAACACATCTCCAGCATCCTTTGTACTGTCTGGCAGTTTGTTGGCCTCTATCAGGAGGGTGAAACTGATACCTCTATGCATTTGCTTTGAGCAGATTTGAAAGTTACACTGGTATTGAGGCACTAAAATACAGCATGGAGCCAAAATATTACAACAAGAATCATCATTTGTATTAATGTTAATACAAATTGATATATTTATTAGTTTTATTGACACAAAAGACTGTTGAAGTTTCATTCAAATTCACATAAACCCTGTCTGGGTACCTTTACAGGAAAACCACACACAGTCAACACTTCCTGGCTGGCAGGTGCTTTGTTATTTTTTGTCTATTGCGGAGTGAAATCTTCACCAGATGGATGAAGTGTGAAGTCTGATACTTACCAGCCCAGCAATGGGAGTGGATAGCCTGTTTACCCGTCTGATGATTCCAGGTTTTAACTGATTGATTAAACTTGGAAGACAAAATAAAGCAAAGAGAAAAATTTTATTTGTTAGGAGATTGTACAACAAAATGGTAAGTTATAACCAAGTCTGACGTTTAGTTCCTGATTAATACTCATCTTGCAAAAAAGAGCCTTTAATCAATTAAAATAAAACTAAATGCTACTTCTTGTAAACAATAAAAGTTTTGAATATAGGATAACTGAATACCTTTCATAGTTTACAATAAACTCCTTGAGCCTCATTACTTACTCGCAAAGCAACACTCCATTTTCTAAGGCAGCACGGAAGTCACTGCAGCCAAATGATTTTCCAGTTACTTCCTATTTGGAAAAAGGAAAGGAACACCTAAATATATAGTGGATTGCATGTTTCCCCACAACCTGAGATACTCCAGACTTTAATGTGTTTTGCTTATTTAAATGACCATTAATGAGCATAGTAATAAAATGTTTTGCTTAATTTCCTCATCTTATTTTTTCCTCCAAATACAATTTAGCTTCATGTGCATTTGTACAATGACTTCTTCAGGTAATTACTAGAATTCAGAAACTTGGGAAGAGTGCCGTTTCATCTACAGTCAAACAAAACAAATTTACTGTAAGTAAGAGACATTAACACTTCAATCCATGTTTAGGTCAGCTAGGATGATCGATTATTTCCGTTTGCTTAAGTGCCAAAATAACGAGACTATACTTCATTGCAAGACTTTTCTTTTTAATACATACTTTTAGGTTATTATGCCTTTGAACAATGACTATATGAAATGGCCATGGTTCTGTAATGGTTGGGGATCTGACCCCAGTTAACAATGCTGCATTTCACCAATTTCAAACTACCTGCTGGCATAATCCATGGATGCATTTCCAAATGAAATATCCTGAACACACGGCTTCCTTGTGACAAATAATAAAAAAAAAACAAACAAAAAAAAACAACGAAAAAAAAAATCCTGTGTAGACACCAGACAGAGGCTTTTACCACGAAGCAGGATTACTGGGTTAGCGAGATAACTCAACTTAACCCGGACTTCCTGGTACAGAGTTGAATTAATTCTTAGCGAGGCTAGTGATGTCTGCATATAATCGTGCACAGTCCTAAAATAAGCCAGGAACCAGGAATTTAGAAACCAAATCATATACATGATCATGTAATCTACCAAGTACCATAACAGAAACGTTTTACGACACTAAGATTTTCTTTCTTGTATTTGCTGAATGTAATAAACAAGCATCTTTAGTAATGCAGAGTTTTGTGTAATTCAAACCACAGGTGCAGAGTGTTAAAACAAAACTATCAGCAAAACAAAATGTTATTTTCAAATTTGTGTAAGCAACTATTAACACACTTTCATAATATGTTTTTTTGGTGGATAACAGAAACACTGTGATTTCAAAGGACAGTGGGATGATCAGGGAAAGGGCGGGTTTTGTAATGAGGACATTAAAATTGGACCATTAAAGTTCGCCTCTTTAACAGAGGGCCCCCAAAAGGCTGCTCGTCTCACTAATTGGTACCCCCAGGAATTCACAATCCCAATTCATTTTAGCTGAACCAGGCCCAGAGTATACCGTCGATGTTTCTCAGCAGAGTCAGACAAAGCAATGCATTGCAAGGTTAGCGTGGCAAAACATAATGTGCCACTGAGAGGCATTGTGTGCATAAGCATGTTAATCTGACATTTCAGTAAGAGCCTGCAAAATAATACTAAAAAAAGATTTTAAAAAAAGCGCTGAAGCATTTGCAAAACTATAGTTTTA
Organism: Jordanella pulchra; assembly: GCA_034780135.1. Lineage (NCBI taxonomy): Eukaryota > Metazoa > Chordata > Actinopteri > Cyprinodontiformes > Cyprinodontidae > Jordanella > Jordanella pulchra. The sequence goes on from JAUZNJ010093056.1 coordinate 8,920, forward strand.
CTTATCAGCCCTGTTAAATCATAAAAAGGATAATATAATAGCGTTTAAGATTTTTGAAAAATAAGAACAATTAATATGGAAATGATTCAAGTTTATGATTGAGGATTTCTTAACAAATCAATTTAATAGTCTGTACAAGATCGGCTGGTGAATTTCCTTCATATTCATAAGTTATCCTTTTAAAAAAACAGTTGATAAATTCAGATTGGCCAACAGGCACTAAGCAAACATTCACATATAGCTGAAACAGTAAAGAGTAACTCCACAGATTCTAGAAGCTTATCTTGCAGCTTGTAGTTCAGGGTATTAGTAAGACTACATTTACATTATGATTTGGCACGAGAAAGAACATATGACACAATTTGTCACTTGAAAATCTGCATGCTTTGCTTCACTCCAGTCTAAAACACACACACAGCTCATCATTGTTCGTCCTTCTTTCATCTGTCAGTGCAGGAAAATAGACGAGTAAAATTGGCACGGGCTGCCTGCCAAGAAAGCTCTGGACAAAATTCTCATAATGATCTACTCAGACACAAGTGACATTAACAGTCCCATTTACAGTTGATTGACATTCAGCATCCACAGCCCAGATGTTGTATACACCGGTAATGATTTGAGGATTACAGCTTGCAGAATTACTGGTCACAAGCGAGGCTGAAATATCAAGGTTATGTTTTGCTGTAAAAGCCACATCCTCCACCATGCATGACAAAGCGTGCCAACCATGAGTGGCACAATAGCTTAAGAGATCTCTTATCCCTCTTCTCTGCAAGTTTACGTCATCCATGTTAAACATAGGCTGAAAATAAAACCTCTGAGGGTATAAAGACAAACTGTTGCATATTGACCTTTCCCGTTTAAAATATACATTATCTCGTCATTTAAATGCTGCATTCAAATCATTTTTTATCTGAGAAGTTAGGGAGGGTTTTGGACAAGCTTTTCTTTTTTCTTGTCCTAGTCTTATCAAAGTATGCTTTGCATTAAGATAAGTTTGCAAAGTGGCGTTTGGTTAAATGAAACAGTGCTAAAAAAAATAAAACAATAAACGGAAAATATGTAGGGATGTTTACCATCACAAACGATGCACAGGTGAATTTTAATTAAAATCACTTCCGTTTCTTTCCTGTAGATTGCATGTATTTTAATTCATTTATTTTATTTTTTGTACCAGAAGAGGAAAACAAGTTCTAGCAGTAAATAAACAGCATCTGATGTAATTAGACCGACCTCAATCCAGCGCTGAGCCTCGGTGAAGGCGTCCTCACAGCTGACGCTGCTCTGCTGGCGCCACTCCATCTTTAATATTCAGGACGGGTGGAAAGGTGCAGCTCTAATTGAGGAGCAAAACGGGAAACATTTCATTAGTTACGGAGCGAGGCCGTCACAGAGCATGCAAACCTGCAGCAAGCATTTCAACCAAGTTCAATTAATGACACCACACATGAGCAAAAGTCACAACGCAGCATGGGAGAGAAAAAAAAAGCGAAATGAGAAATAAACCGCTACCTGAGGATGTTTCTCTGATTAATCTGAGCTGTGGTTTGATGCTCTCTGGGCCAAAGTTCCCAGATAATAGATGTCCAGTTTATTATAGGACACGCTCCACACTTCTGCTACCGACTTGCCATTAACGTCACTTGTTTCACTTATTAAGTGTAGCTGACAGGAAGGTATCCGCCCACCAGAAAACTTCAAGCAAAGTTTAGCAGAGGAAGTGACACCGATAGAAGAGGTTTACAGGCCCCCTGGCGGTTAGTTCATGAATAACTCCAAGGACTATTGTATCTGAGACGTCTGAGCAAACGATAAATCGATTTAAAACCACAAAACACATTTGTAGAAGTTTGGGATTTAGGATAATTATTTGTACTGAATATTAAACCCTTTTTTTCCATTCACATAAAAAAGACAAATTATATTTCATTGCACGTATCTGATAATTTTACACCCCAAAATTCAAAGTAGATTCTGCCCCATCCGTATTTACCAGAGTCTTGGGTAAGTAAGTGTTCAAAAATTGTTGAAAAAAAAAAATTAAACATTTTAACATTACACAGTGTTATGCATTGATCAAAAGAAAAACAAATTAGATTCAGCTGTGTCCAGATGTGATGGTTTCACAGCTGGATAAGAGAATCTCAAAAGCTGCCTCTCCTGGGTTTAATGGGCCACTTTTGGGGTTCTCACATAAAGGTACAGTGCAGACACTGATCACTTAGGTTGCTTATTTTGATTCTGAAGAACATAACTTTCACAAAGCAAGAGTCCCAGTTTATATCAGAAAATACAAACATTTAGCCTGGTAGTCAATAAGAATTGATCAAATTGCAAATGGAAACATTCCAAATTGCTGGTCAGGAATTTTAACATGGCTTGGAGTAGGACATAAAATACCAATAATATTCCATTCATTTTGATAGGGCTTTAATTGGTTTTTAACATGCAATTTTTATATCAAATGCAAACCAATATTGGCGTGCAGGTGGCGCGCATGACCAAGCCTTAGTCCTCGACACGGGCGACCCAGGTTCGAATTCGGCTTGTGGTCCTTTCCCGCATGTCTCTCTCTCATACCCCCTTTCCTGTCAGCCTACTGTCAGAAAAAAAAACTGCCGTAAAAAGCTCAAAAAAAAAAAATAAAATGCAAACCAATATTTCTTCAAAAGCAAACCTATTTTACACCGCTTTACTGACATTGAGAGACGTCTGCCCAGCTTTCCCCCCAGAAAAAAAACCCTTTTCTTGCTTGAGTAAAAATTCTAACAGTTGATCTCGTTTCCTTCTACTTATCCAGGAACTGGTCGTAGGGGCAGCAGCCTCAGCAGAGACTCTCAGACTTCCCTCCACCCAGACACCCCCTCCAGCTCCACTGGGAAAAACCCAGGGTCTCTTTCAGGCCAGCCAAGGAAGACAGTCCCTCCCTTGTGCCCAGGGTCTCCTCCCGGTGTAATTTACTAGAAACACCCCCCAAGAGAAGCATGCACGGGGGCATCCGAAAAAGATATTCAACCTACCTCAGCAGGCTCCTCTTGATGTGGAGGGAAGCAGCTCTACTCCCAGGTGACTGAGCTTCTCATTTTATCTCTAAGGGGGTGCCCAGCCACTCTGTGGAGAAACCTCATTTCAGCTGCTTGTGTACAGGATTTCGTTCTTTTGGTCATGATCCATTGTGGCGGTTTGCAGCCAAGTGCGAAGGGTCGGGGTGATGATCAGCTCACCATCAGGTATGAGCCAAGATGGGTGTCACCACTTAAGGTCGGAGGAGGGTTCCTGCCTAAATTGGAGGAGTTTAAGTATCTTGGGGTCCTGTTAGCTGTATTTTTTTTCTATTATATTTCTTTCTTAAAAAAATGGCCCAACTGTATGTTTTCAGCCTGATAACTGAATCCCCTTCGAATCCCCTTCTTTCAATTTTTTTTCAATCCTATTGCATCAGTGCAACATGGAATGTATAGGATCACCTTGTGGCTCTGCTAAGGAATAATGGTAGCCCAAGTTTCTGTAATAGAAGTCTTCAAGTCATCTGCATTATGGGGTCTGGTGTCTTTCACCTTCAGCCAGAGATAATCTATGGAATATTTGTAGCAAATGTGTAAGATTTGTTTGTACATTGGCTCTTGAAACTCTGACTTTAGCCTCATACTTTTGTGACAATCATTTTAAAAGCAGGGAATGGTCTTAATATGGAGTATAAATCCAGATCCACAAATTAGCAAGCTTGCCTGGATTTCCTTATCAGGCAAATAGTCCCTGTCCATGTTGTAGAGCTGGAAATGCAAAGTATTTGGAACCACAGGCCTTTTTCTTTGTAGACCTGGATGGCAGTAATCTCTGATGCTGGTGCACATTTTACCTACCACATTTTCTCCATGGTTGTGTAGCATACGCACCTAGACCCAGAGACCATTTAAAGGCATGGGAAGACTCCTACAGGTGTTTAGAGATAAATAGTTTTAAATATGTCATAGATAATGACCATTTTAGTTTACCTGCACATCTGCAGTTATAATTACTTTTATCTTTGAGACTTTTGCATGTTATATGATTATTAGAAAGCCTCCTGCAGCATGTCCTACTTTGCAATCTTCCAACTGTCAGCTCTTCATGTTGATTCATGTTTCAGGTTTGAACTCACAGCCAACAAAGAGGTTTGGATAATAACAGCCATGCAATGCAAGAATTTCCGTTTCCTGAACATTTATGAACAAGAACAAGTTAAATAAAATCTTTTAAATGGCTGTAAGTACAGATGTAGAACTTGTGTTTCTGCTCTTAATTTCATTTCCGCCTCATTTTCTAGCTGTCTTCGCACAGATAACTGCTGTTTGAGACAGAGCTTTGGAAATGACGGCACATTTCAAGGACAGATCTCTTTACTGCCTCGTCTTTTATACTAATGTGATAAAGGATGGCCTGTGACAATTTCATTTCCACATTTGAACCAAGTTTCAAGCAAAAGAAAATTGTTTTTATCTTAGATTTTTACGTACCTGAAAGCATAATGAGAGTCTCGTCGATGGACCTCATTCTGTATTACTGCTCATGCTTACTCTAAACCAATTTCCTGCCAAATGCCTAAGGATTTGCACTGCAAAAAGGAAACAAGGACAATGATGGAATCACCTAATTGTAAAGTAAAATTAGGTTCAAGGGTGTTGAACACTGTTGCAAATGTATTAGATAATCAATTTTATTTATGTTGCTTCTATTAGAAAAAAAGAAAAGGGATAGGAGGTTTTACACATTTTTAGCTTTCTCAGTATTCTCTCAGCTTATATCATTTTCCATGTCTGCACCAAATTCTTTAAATTTACCTAAACTGGGGAACAAACAGTAGCTTTTAAATTAAATAAAGAGATTTTTTTCATTATTTTCTTTCCATTTCACAGCAAAACTGCTTTCAGGTAGTTCACAGTAATCACAACTGCATCTGTAAAAAAAATGCTCAGCTTCAGCACAAAGAAATGGAATGTGCTATGAAGGTGTGAGCATTATTTTCAAACCCAATATTTTCTAATGATTTCAGATTTTTGGGCTCATGATTTTGCAGGGTCTTGTTCACGACTCTTCTTTTTGTGTTAGCAAACTGCATTTTTCTTAGAGTGAATTACATATATTATCAGGTCTAAATCACTGTTTCTACATGTGGGATACTAATGGATTTTGAAAGATAAAACACTGCCATTAAACAGACTAGCTCACCCTCTTTATATGGAAGGATGCTGCGTACACTTATCCATTGATTAGATAAGAAGCAGGATTACTGTCAGTATTACCTCATCACGAGACAGCTCAGAATCTACAGTAATTACAAGAGCTGTGATGGTTCACCCTGATTATAAAATAACGAAATTTGTCCGTTCATTGTGTTTATTTGAGATAACAGATCAGTAACAAAGCCAGAAATATTATTTCTTTTTATCCTAACATGCTAACCAGGTATCCATTCACAGTTTATTTTATTGTGCTTTGTAAATAAATCGTTTACTTTAAGATATATTAGCATCACATATTTGGACTTCTGGTATCCAAATAGCAGGACAATTTCATAAGCAGTTGTACCATGTTGCAGAAATATTCAGCAACTGCTTCAGCAAAAAATATATATTGTTGATGGTTTTCTTCAAAAAGTGCCCTTTTATATTAACATGTCACGTCTGTTTCTACTTTGATAAGGAACAAGTGCAACAATAGGGTAGAGAAGCTGGAAAAAATGAAACATAAAGAATACAGCAGAATACCAAAACGAAACGTATTTCGTTTTACTTGTGGCAGGATTTTTCTATGAATACATCATCTTATCACAACTGAGGAATTAATCTTTTTGTTGCACTAGAATGCCACCAGGGGCTGCTGTAACTCTGCATGTGCATGCATTAGTTGAAGGTAGGGCAGGGGGCGATGCGGGGGGGGGGGTCTTGTGTTTGCTGCACAGTGAAATGGACATTGCAGACGATCTGATTTGCCTTCACATGAAGTAGTTCTCTCCCATATTTTCCATCTCTGTGTTCCCCTGAGTCCAGTCCACAGAAAGGTAAAGAGTAATGTGATCCGTTTTCAGTTATATCCACTATCATTTCTGCTGTCAGTAGCAACAGCATCAGCAACTAATCAGCTTTCCATTATACTCCAGATAACATCTGAAATGAAAAGAAAACGAGACTGACATAAAAACACTCTAGCCATAAGATATCTTTGTGAGAAAATTACTATTTACATATCTTAGCCATAGAAAGCAGTTTCATGATTCAAAAAACATTCTTTATGTAAAGTTGCTTTGACAGAATTTAACGGATGGGTGTTTTGTACGAGTGACACACAGGATCTTTGATACAAATAAGATGGAATAAATGCATACTACTCTATTTTGTGCTCATGGGGAAGAAAATATTTTCAGCCAGGGCCTTTTAAACATCTGTGAAATAGCACATTGGTGCTGTATAAAATGACAAATCATTTCAAAACTTTTGGGAAGCCATTAAAAAGTGTGATTATCTATAAATGATTGAAAACATGATCAAATACAGGGAACTGGTAGAATTGTAATGGTAAGAGAAAAGAGCTTTAATTCCTTCTTTAAAGTAACAGTTTAAAACATTTAAAGTTATGTCTATTCGTGAGACTAATGTTAAATGCAACATATAACCTTAAATAACAAATAAAATAAAAGACACCAGACATCATTTTCATCTTTTTACTGTGTATACACACAAAGTCCACCTTTTATGTTTGTCTGTAAGCCAATTGACTTCTTCAACTGTTTTTTTTTCTCTCAGCTATTTTACACAGCAAGAGCAAGCTTTGCATTATACTCCTCTGCTATTATGTGGATATTATTGGAGACTCATTAGTCTTGTTGCTAAAAATTTAAATAATTAGCTGGAAGGTTGCCCTACAGTTTCCTTTGTGAACTGCTTGAAAGGCAAATTAGGTAAAAAGACAACCCTTAGAAATTTAGCAACTCTTTACATATTTAATCCACAGAACTGAGCATTTGGATCAAGTTGTTAAATATTACAAAATTACAACTTTTGTGTACTAAAGCTGTTTATTTTAATGGTGAAAAAGTATTGAAATTAAACAAAATTGTATATATTGTTTACTCTAGATTTTTATATGCGCTTTAGAAATGGCTACATAGCATTTTATTTTCTTCGGTGTCCTAAAATATCCATAGTAGACTTTCTTTCCCAATAAAGGCCAGATCAGGCTGAATTCTCATTTCCTATGTAGAATTACCGCATTTCACTTTTTTTCCAAGTTCCTGTCAGGAGTTTGCTGGGAATTTGGCCCATTCCTCCAGACAAAACTAGTAAAAGTCTGATAATTTTTCTCAAATTTTAAGCACCTAGTGAAAATCCCTCTAACACACTTTATGCACTGTGCAACTGCCTTCCAAGCTTTAAATTACTGGCCAATGTCCAATAGTGTGTCTTTAACATTATGCTCTTTTCTCATGATGTAATCTAAATTGTGAAATGAACCTGTGCATTTCAAACCCAGTAACACACTTAGACAAAAACCGGTCCACCCCAAGGATAAGACACCCAGAAAATAGACTGACAATGTGGTTTATTGTCAGTCTTGCTATGCTATTCATTGTAGTGAAGAGCGCACAGACCTGTACATTGGAGAGACCAAGCAACCTCTGCACAGGTGCATGGCTCAACACAGGAGGACTAACTCCTCAGGACAGGACTCAGCTGTTCACCTACACCTGGAGGCTAAGGGCCACTCATTTGAAGACAACAACGTCCATATTCTAGCTAAAGAACACAGATGGTTTGTGAGGGGAGTCAAAGAAGCCATTTTCATTAACTTCTTAAGTGAGTTTTCATAGTTTCAAATAACATAAGGCTGCTGTTTGGAATCTAAATATAGAAACCTGTATCATCCATTCTAGTTAATTCTATTAAACTCAATCATTTTAAGTTATTTCCCTTTAATTTGTTTTACTTCTTTTATTCTGTTTCAAAAGGTTCTGTCAGCTTTAGTCTACTGGTGTAAGTTTACAGTTTGTCTCCTTACCTCAACTGCTCCCTACTCCCGTGTGGCGGTTGTGTTTTGTCCCAGGGAAAGACTGAAACATTATCACAACAGGATGTGGGTTGGGATAACACTGAGAGTGCTTCCTCTGCAATGAAAGTCACCTGGGAGGCTCTCCAATTATCATTGCATTTTAATGCAACATCTGAGTCTGAGCTCAGCTAGGGCTCAGAAGAACCAAGGGGAGAGTCTGACATGGATGTTTTTGAAGAAAAAAAAAAAGTTTCCTTCTTGGAATGATTTTGAAGTAGCCTTCTGTGATTAATTTGCAAACAATACTTTGCAAGCTGATAAATTAAAGAGAACCATAAATCTTGTGAGATATAAACTTGTGCATCAACCTTTAATTAAGTTTAGGAGTTTAGATTTGCACAAAAAAAAAAACAAGAAGAGAACTATAAAATACTTGTAAAACTACTCATCCTGAGGTGAAATATTATTACCGTTGACTTATCCAAAACGTGTCAATAAGGTATAGCTGTGGGAAAAAGTTAGTTTTGTTAATGTAATTTCATCCTCTGATTAATCTTTAAATCTAAAAGAATGAATGTTGGGATGATGTCTCATTTATTTAGTCATATCTATTTCTGGTCAATGAGTGTTGTTAGCTGGTTCAGGTTTCAAGGGATCAACATCAGTGAGAATCTGAGCTGGTCACATTACATAAATATGGATATCTATATGAATAATATAGAGTGTCTCTTCTTTCTGCAGTGAGGATGCTCAAACAGCAGAAACCTCACTAACTTTCCCTGGTGTAGTAGTTTAGCTAAGATGCTGTGGTATTCCAAGAACCATGAGGGTAACATAATTGCTAAAGTCCACATGGTAATCACAACTGATCATGTACTGACAACTGCATAGGGAAAACACGATGTTCTCATCTGTAGAGGACATGACCAGAACACTCATGGAAAACACTTTTGACACAAAAAGTAGATGACAGATTTTAAAAAGAATTTAGCTGTCAGTTTTATTCCAAAAGCAGACAAATAATCGCTGTTGCAGCATTACTTGCAAGCCCTGTTATCAGTGTTTCTGTCTCAGAAGGGAACCAGAACAATGATCTCTTTTTATTCTCACTATTTTACTTGGGTAACAAACAACATGACAGTTTACTCACAATTTAGATTGTTTCAAGCAAAAATAGAACTGGTCTTTAAACAGGATGAACACAGACAAAATCAAATGCAAAGTTGTGCCTGTTGTCAAATATATAGTGTTATTTCTAATAAAAATGTATTCAATCATATAATTACTTCATACAGTGATGAAGCAGGATTTGTTTGCCTTTTCATTTATTTGAAAGTAATCTTTGTGGGACCGCACCTGAAACTATCAGATGCGGTCCCACAAAAATTGTTGTAATTTGAGGATATTCATAGAGTTTAGGTTGAATTGCATTCTTGTTGAAATATTGTATGGTGTGAGACTTGATCATAATATTATTTGTATCTGTGTTTTTTATATTACTTGTCACACTGAGGTGAAATGCATTAGCAGCATGCAGTTTTAGAATAAATATGTTTTAAGCACCTCATTTTTTGAACAGTTTTTCTTTACTTTTATGCATTTGTTTTTGTTTTTGCCCTTACTTGAACCCCCATAGGCTTTATTCTGCTATTCTTGCATTCTCTGTAACCTTCTAGAAACTAAAGTTTAGTGTGTTATGTAAAACACCCATGCCAAAAGGTGATTGTATTCATTTTTTCTTAAAAAGTTAAACATTTTTAAAAGAGAATGCCGAAAAAAAATATATATATATCCACACGTTTTGTATATTAGGCTATTGTGCATAGAATAAATCCTTTTATGTTTGGATGTGCCAAACCTTTTTTTTTAGTGAATCAAAACAAAACTGAAGTAATAGTTTTTGGACAAAATGGAGGGATTTCTAAAGTTAGCACACA
>JAUZNJ010093067.1:0-22198 GCA_034780135.1 Jordanella pulchra
TGAGGTCTACCTATGATGTCAATTACAGGCGTCTCTCATCTTTTTAAGTGGGAGAACTTGCACAATTGGTAACTGACTAAATACTTATTTTCCCCACTGTATGTATATATGTATATTATATGTATATATGTATATATATATATGTATATGTATGTATATATATATATATATGTATATGTATGTATATATATATACATACATATACATACATATATGTGCTCCTTGGAGATGGTAGCCTTTATCATGTTGTCTCCTGTGACATCTCTTCCCTTTGCTTCCTTTGATCCATGTTAAGTGTGGTGCACTCCATGTCACCAAACAGTGACTACCTGTGATCCTATACTGTATATAGGCCTACGGACTGATTACAAGATTGTAGACACCTGTTATGCTAATTAGTGGTCACACCTTGATTTAACATGTCCCTTTGGTCAAATTATGTAGTCTTTTCTTAGGGTATCATAATTCATAATTTTTGTCCAGGCCTGTTAGCCAGTTGTCCTGTTGGCTTTCCCATTGTTTAAAAATAATGTCTGACTTCCATTTGTTAATTTTCATGTGGTTTTATTTATTATAACTGTTGTCAGATTAATATAACTTTTGTCAGATTAATATAATTTTAGTCATATTTGAGTTATTGGCGTGGCCATTGTGGGTTTTTCTTTTATTTACCAAGCCTCACCAACTTTTTTTTCACATAGGGAAAATCTCCCTATTACCAGATATTATATTTGAGGGATTATTTTTATACAAGCATTACGCAGGCTCTGTCTGATAAAACAAGGGAAGAACAAAACTGCTTAGATGTTATTATTAGACATTACACATATTAAAAATTAAAGATTTTGTCTATATGATTAACATCTATATGATGAGCATTGGCTTCCCTGTGTGTTTAACCCATTTCTCTTTCTTCTTCTCTTGGTTGTAACATTTGCCAACACGCCTCAGTAACAGACTTTCAGTAACATTCCTTAAATCATGAAACATGCTGTAAGCGTAATTTACAAAACATAATGTTATCAAAATAGTTCTTGCAGATTTCTGAAAATTCAACAAACTATACATGAGCTGTCTCCAGAGGTCCTCCTGTATGAGTGAAAGAGCTGAGCATATAACATCAGTGGAGAGACAGATATAAAAGAAACTTAAACAGAGAGTTGGAAGTTCTATAAAATCCAAGGCTGGAACAAAACCGAACAACCAGTACATTGATTTTATTTTCCTCTAAAATCCTTCCAGTTGTTATTTGAGAGTTTCACTTGTTGTGTTTCTAAAGTTAATGTTTGTCATACAAAGTGGATATAATATCAAAAGGATTTAAAGACTACAAAAGAACTCTTACACTCCAGAAACACCAGTCTTTATAAAGACAAGTTACTACTTTTATTAAAGGAATTCCATACATATCAATTTTTCATTAATGCATGTTTTGTAATAGCCTGAAATTTTAGTATATGTTATTTTGATTTTCTGTGATAAACCATCATCAAAAAGTGGATAAATTGGAAGTGGACAAAGGTACTTGAATTTCAGTCTTTATTTGACAACAAAACAACTGAAATGTGTAGGATCTCCTCCATATGTATTTATTAAGCCTCCTCTACTTTTAAGGCACTAAAAAAATGAAGTTCAAACAATTATGTTCAGAAATCACTTAATGAGTAAACTGCAGCTCTCAAATGTTTGTTAGACAACAATTCAACCTGGAGAGACTCACGTGGAGAAAAAGAAGCAATTAGAAAGATTTTATTGACATGAATGAAAATAAGTTCTTTGGTGCTCTGACTCTGGCAGGAGACATGCTGCTGTAAGTCGTCAGGAGCCTGGAAAAATAACTTAGGAAGAGGATTAGAGGAGTCTTCCCCTTGGGGCCCGGACACCTGCCGTGGAATAAGCAAAAGGTTGAGAGGGGTTCAGAGTAAACTAGGAGACAACGGGGAGATGGGGTAGAGCTGGGTCAAAGTTCGGCTGAAGCACTAGATGGAGAAGCTGAGGATTCATCGTAATGAAGAGTGTCTTGAGGAATGATTGGCTTCAGAGAGTCTGCGGCTCATCAACCATTGGCTGAAGCTTGAGTGAGGGACATCAGCAGTTGTTCCTGGTTAGGTTGACTTAGAGTCTTCCAGGCTGAATATTTTCTTAAGCGTCATTAGTGAACAAACAGCATTGTAAAGACCAAAAAAAAATATACAACAGAAATGTGAGGGATATACCTCCAAATTGAAAGAAGGGTTAGGTTAGGAAACAATTTGCCATGTGTTGGACAACTAATGACTACTATACAACTTATCATTTAAAAATGGAAATAACATAGAAAAACTGCAAACCTACCTAAAAATGACCCTGTTATAAAAAATATTAGTGGAGTAAAATTAAGTGGAGGCTTGTTGGATATATGTTTTAACAATGAAAAGTGCAGCTGAATGTAAATTACCTGTGTAAGTATTTTGATACTACTTTTAAAGATCCAGGGATTAATGCCATATGACATTTTTAAGAATATAAATACATTAAATAAACTACTTATGAGCAATGCAGAATCCAGGGAGCATTTCTAAGCTCCTGCAGTGCACAGAGGTAAAGATCACACACACTAACTAGTTGTTCACTCCAAATATTTCTGCTTAATCTTAAGTGCTCCCTCATTTTTTTTTACTGTTTTTAGACCTTTCAGTTGATCCCTTCCAGATGTGCGTTGTGTGTGAGCTGAGTTAGGAAGCAGCAATTACCTTTTTTTACTGAAAAACAAAACATTTGAGTTCATTGTTTTCCTGAAACACTGTGAGAAGAACAGTTAACTTGTTTTCAAAGAAATAAAAACAGAAGGACTTATCCCTACAGCAACTGACTAACCGCAGTGTGTGCTGCCAGCATAATCACTGTCATGAACAATACTACATGCAATTTCTTGATCGTTTACAGAAAACGTCTGGGCTTTCAGCTATATGCTTAGAAAGCATTGTATTTCAGTGGGCTCCCAATCAAATAGGTAGAGGGAAGGTCCACCAAAAATTGGAATTGGGCAAATGGGAGGCTTTTCTGCCTCAGAAATTGCAATCAAATTTCTTTAAATGCAAAAATGTTGTTGTTTTTTGTTTGTTTTTTTTTATAAATACAACAAAAAAAATGCAACGGAGTGCTAATCTGTTCAGAGTGTCCTTCTCTTCTTGAACTTCAATGGAATAGGCCTGGGTCTTAAACAGTGAACAGGATTAGGTAGCTACAAAACAGGACACATAATTGGATAAAAGTACTACTAAAGACTCAAGGAGGGTCACTGTAAACATCTTAAACACCCTTCAATATAAATCAAGGATGAATCCTGTTAAGTTTTTTTATTTTTTGTATATTGATTTAAATTAAGATGTAGCTACATTTAAAAAGGGGATTGATGTGCCAGTTTCACTTAAGATCTTTGTATAAACCTGTCCTAAGCCAGAGGCTGTTTTTCTACTCTGCTGATCTAAGATGTGTTTGTTTCACGATTGTCCATATTTCTAAGAGAAACCTTACTTCGGTTTGAAAATATAGCAAAATGTAAAGGAAGGTATACTTTTCTGATAAGTTTAAAACTGAACTTTTTTGTTCCTCATGCAAACCTCTATGTCTGAAAGAAGGATGTATTCTGTACATCTGAAAACGCCAAGTGTACTACAACACTTGGTTCTGTCAATGCCATGTTGTGAGATACTATTTTATAACAGGGAATGAGAAACTGTAAAATCTGGTATAGGAATACGTAAAGATTTCTTTAAGAAAATAGTATTTGACCTTAATTTGAGCAGATTAAAAAATTATTGTTCAATGGAAATAGTATTTTCAACCTTAAAGCAGGATAATATGATATATAATGCTCTTGAAAGAAAGTTTTTTTTTCTCTTATTTAAACATAAATAAACTCTCTTGTTTACCTGCTCAAATCAAAGGAAAATAAAGAGTACAAGTGGATTGGGCTAAATGCTTCCCTTAGGTGGAAGAAACTTAATTTCCATTCTATCCAACTCAGCTTTAACGGCTTTACCAAAAAGGATAGGGAACAAATTCAGTCTCTAACAGGGAATCTCAAATCTATGGACATCAAACTCAATGCTGCACAAAGGATGGAATGTTTTTGAAAGCAGCTGAGGCATGAATGAGACCATAAATAGGCCATCAGGCACAGGATTTGCAAAAGGTTCAGTGCAACAGACTGAGAGGGAAAAAGATCAAGCTAAACTATAGGACTGAAACATTAAAAATAATGCTTTCCAAGACCTAATATTCTATGTAAAATCTTTTGCTACTGGTAAATATTTATCCATAAATATCCAACTCATCTGAGTTTGTCAAACCTGGAATAATCTTATTCTAAAATGATTTAAGACAATACACTCCCCAGACTCTTCTTTAGGTGTACCTTTCTATGACCAGCTTGGAAAACCTTTTCCATATCACCATGACAGTATCATGCAGCTGCTTCTCATCTATGTTTTATATCTTAATCTACCACATCCCTTAGCTGCTTTATTTGTGCTTAATATGGTATCATTGGGGAAATTCACTGTTATTTTCAAGAAATCAGCAAGCATTTTTTTATGCTTTGAGATTCTTTATCCATCTTAAAGTAGCCATCAGAACAAAGGTACACAATGGTCATAAAGAGATGGATATATAATTCAAACAATTCTCAGTTGTCTTTAGGGGGCAAAGTGATTCAAAACCCCCATTACAATAAATCTCTGATATAGGATGGTCTAAAAATGTTATGTTCATTATCTAAGTTCTCATTATATTATCCCGATGCAATAGGAGGTTTATTCTGTGTTTAGGGATGGTATTGTACATACCTTTGTTTAAGTGAATGTTGTTTTAGTTATCTATTTTTCTCTTTGACAAGTTTGCCTATTCCCTTCTGGATTCAGAAATTCACAAGTGCTTTTATCAATATGGCTTCTGCTAACTGCTAACTTGACCTTTTCTAATTTTAAGAATATCTTCTGTAAACCTGAGATATTTTCCTGTTAAGATTCTTGTAAAAACATTTTTTGAACTACTGAGGTAAGCCTTATTTTGAATTATCTTATTCTACTTTCGCCTTTTGCTTTTTTAAATTATTGCCAGTTTAAACTTTAACAAACTACCATCACCTCATCTAAAAAAATAAATTCTTATTCTGCTGCTGCATTATTATGAGTCTGTATTTGTCTGAACAAGCAAATAAGTTGTAGTAAAGTGATTGGTCAGTTTAGCTTTACATACCTTTAGAAGGTCATTGTCACATGATATTTCTAAAACATAAAATGCACAAGAACACCATTATAAAATAAAATGAGAGTTGAAAGCCGTTTTGCACACTTGACTACTGCACTTAATAATTATATTCAGGATTAGAGAAGTGCTCTCAACTAGTCAGATTATTATTTGTCAACCTATAGCGAAAGAGCAAAGAAAGTGTTACGTTTCTGTTTCAACCACCGAGCATGCCAATGTCTGTGAACCACCTAGATTATGTAACATAAGATTAGCTGTTGTTGTTAGTTGGTTATCACTGCACAATATTACAATGTTAGTGTTGGTTGTGTTGATTTTATAGCACTGATGTACATGTGCAATCTACATGACATGTGTAAACTGTGAAACTCAATCAGAGAATCAGAATCAGAATAAGGTTTATTGCCATTGTTAGTGAAGGAGTTCACAAACTAGGAATTTTTTGTGGTACAGTCGTGCAACATAAGAACAGATAATGAACATATAATGAAACATATAACATATAATATAGGATTGGATATATTTTCAGCATGTTCAAAATAATCTGTGGCAGGCTCATCAAGGATTGTTAAGTGTGATGGGGTGTGTGATGTTTATTATAAGGGATAGCTTTTCTTAGTTTTTACCAGGCTAGAGGACAACCTATCTAAATAATTACTTGAGGCACCCTGAGCAGGATATTGATGCATGTAAAAAAAAAACATCCTCTATAAAGTGTAGAAGACTAGAGAACATGCTATTCAGTTATGTCAGCTGAACAGCTTCCAGATGAAAACAGATATAGCTGACCAAATGTACAGTCAGAGAATCAAATAAAAAAACAAAAGTTCTAATAATAGGATCATTACAGGCAGGGCTGGATGAGTACTGGTAACTTTTTTACAAATCTTCATCAGAAAGTGCGTTCAGGGGTTCAACAAGTCCTTAGAAAAACATTTGACATAATTTTCATTTCAACAGATTTTGCTACATCTACTAGAGCTTTAAAGGAACTATGTACTCCAGTTAGATGAAAATAATTCTAAGGTTTTTAGGCTTCAAATATTCCATGGTGAGTATGTGGAGAAGCATCTTATACCCGCTGTGGTATTTTTTCCCCCTTAAAATGACCTTCTTTTTTCATTCAGTCTTAAATAATACCAAATCTGTCATTACAGCGATCACATAGTGGGACCATCTAACAAGTTGAGTAAATATACATTTTCTGATGATACTGGGCTACTAATTTACAGGTTCTTCAGGCCTCAATGCCAAATCTGCACCCAGTGGTGAATTGTTCTCTTCTCTTTAGGTCAGGTCAAATTGAATCCATTCAAAAGGAAATACAAGGCACATGAAAGACCAAAGGTCTGAGGGATTCTTGGAAAATCTGTCATTCTTAAGCATATTTCACTCACTGTCATGGAAACATTTTTTTTAACTTCCTTTCAATGCACCAAACTAGCAGATCCCCAGTCAGGTAAGTAATGAACATAAAGCTTTAAAGAGCGAAACCTAATTTTCCCATTTCAGTGGACCCAGGGTGCAAAGTCGAACACAAAGACAAACATGAAGGTGGAGAAAAGAGTGCCTGAGAGGCATGAGGACTACATGGGAACTAATAATCCCTTCACAATAGTCTATCCATCTGGGTTCCGATCTGCACCACAGAATCTCACTAACGTCTTGGACATTCCAACAGATTTAGATTTAGTTCCTCCTGGAGACAGAAGCAGTTTGGCTGTTTTTCTAAGTCCCTTTTCAAAGCCAGTATCTCAGATAATGTAGCTCATGGCAGGGGGTGAAAGACAAACAGACAGGATATCCTTAAATTTGTGATTTCACATAAAACTACTAGTGAAAATATTAATGATATTAAATTATTATGAACTCTTGAGTACCCTCACATTTAAAGCAGTCTGGCTCATCTTAACTATATATTTTGTTGGTCATGTGTCTTCAACCCTGGTCCTCAAGACTCATTGCCCTGCGTGTTTTAGAAGTGTCTTAACACTAAGTAAGAATATGTATTCGCTCCTCAGAAACCAATCAGTAATTTATTTAACTCTGGTGTGTGGAGGCAAGGAAAATCCTAAAGCATGCAGGACAGTGGGATCTGAGATTTAGAGTTGAAGACCCATGTTTTAGGCCCATGTTAGAAAAAAAATCTAGTGTGCTCATTGTTGTTTTGTTGGGTTTTTTTTTTTTAGCTTCTTAAAAACAGATAAAAGATACCAAAAATAACCCCAAAAGCTATGTCAGATTATATCTTATATGTTTACATTTGCACAGGCTATTTACCAACTATTCATGGCTGCCATATTTTCAATTGTATAAGTAATTACAAAATCCTATGTTGTTTTGTTAGATTCAGTTGTCACTTATGTTTTATGTTCTCCTATATAATGTCTTATTATGTGGCTCATTCCTCAAATGCATTTACTTATCAAGCCAAATAATACCAGTAGGATTCCTTTCCAGTTCCAGAATCTTCATCTTAGTTGCAGGATCCAGGCTTTTCATTTCACTTATCTCATCTTCACATCATATCTGTTATGAAATGTTTCTCCTGGCAATTTGACAGTTGTGCATAAACCTATTTTCTCCGATCTTACTTTGTGTTTCAACCAATCTCATTTCTCAGTCTCCTGGCCACTTTCTGGTTAATATCTCTCACCTTGGGAACTCAATATCCTTTGATCTGGAGGTCAAAGATCCCCTTTAAATTTAACCTGCCTATCCACTTTCTTCAACCCCAACCATAGATCAGTTACCATTGCATGCATACATCTGAGCCATAAGAGTTCAACATTACATCTAAACCTATAAATTGCAGGACTGTTTAGTGCCTTTTTGCCACCCTAGGTGAGACAGAGCTGTTCCACAGTTGCTGCCCTAAGCAATTTTTGTCTATTCGACGTAGAAACGAGAAGATCCACTTCTGCACTGTAAGATGTGTCATAAATTCACAGTATAAAGAACTGCATTTATTTGAAGAAATTTTCACTAATTTGTTCTTACGGATCTTTCAACTCTATTTATCAGAGCCATTTAGGAGCCTTTTAGGTAGATGGAGTTCTTACAATTCCACTGACAACATTCTAGAGTAATTACCATCAGAAAAACATTTAGACAAAAAAATTATGTAAAAAAAAAAAAAAAAAAAAAAAAAAGATGTTTCTTTTTACTTAATTATTTTTAACACAGTGGACAGTGGGTAGGGCTGTTGCGTTGCAGCAAGAAGGCCCCAGCCTGGGGTCTTTCTGCGTGGAGTTTGCATGTTCTCCCCATGCATGCGTGGCTTCTCTCCAGGTATTCTGGCTTCATTCCACAGTCCAAAAACATGACTGTTAGGTTAAATGGCATCTCTCAATTGTCCTTAAGGGTGAGTGTGTGTGTGCATGGTTATACATCTTTGTGTGTCTATGTGTTGCCCTACGACAGACTTGCATCCTCTCCTGGGGGTACCCCGCCTTACGTCCGTAGTCTGACCAAGATAGGCACCAACCCAACTGCGACCCTGACGAATGAAGCGGGAGAAAATGGATGGATTTTTTTAACACAAAAATCTGTAAAGAAAAAAAAGGTCCTGGCAGAAAATTACTAGGACACTTTCTGTTTTTTCACACACAATGTTTTTGGGTTTTTTTTTTTTTTGGGGGGGGGGGGGGGTATTAGTCGGCGGATTAGAACAGCAAATTTTTATTAAAGCAATACTGTATAACATTTAGCCTCTAGGGGAACTAGACCTGTAACATAAAGGTTTAGTTCTGCTGGAAGCAACTGGCAATATTGCACATGTTGCATATTGAAATATTGCAAAATTAAAATGTCTCCATCCATGTTTTGGAATCTTATAACAGAACAGTTTGGACCAGTGAAATTGAGGCCTCTAGATTAAATCTTAATAAACCAAAAGTATGTCTGATCGGGTAAGTGTTATCCCTGTTTCTGTCATCTCTGTTTCTTGTCTTTTCCAGGAGAAAAAAAAATATTCAGTAGGACTGTCCTTATCAAAAAGAGACATCTGAGGATCTGCATATTTCACTTCCATTTGCTGGGAAGCGGGGTTTCCCAAATATACTTTTAAAACAACAACAACAAAAAAAAACACAGGATGAAGAAAAATTATTTAGGTTGTGTTCATTTAAATCACAGCTCCATGTTCATGTTATAAGCTATAAACAGGGAGAAAACTATACTACATGTTGAAAAGCCATTTTTTGTTATTTGGTGAAGTTCCCATAAATAAGATAGTAGTAATGGAGTGGAAACGTAACATTGATGCTCATTCGAGAAAGTTTCTCCATTAAAGGCAATCCTTGAATCACAGCAACACTTGTATCCCATAGACAAATCAAGCAAATACTGAGGACAAAGATGAATAAAGACCTAAGCTGGTTGGAAACAAACATTTGTGTTTTATTTCCATTGGAAACCTAAGAGGGTATTAAGAAATAACTTCCAGTAGTGTTCTGTAAAACAAACATAGCTTCATTTTCCCAAAGTGTCATGCATGGATGCAATGGAAACAGGAACAAACAAAGCGATTATGTCTGAGCAAACATACCTTCATAGAGTTTAGGTACACTGACTTTTGCTGAGATACAAGTGATTAACCCATTCAAGTTTACTAAATCTGCAGCTTCTCTTCATTCCTGGTGATGTGATAAAAAACTAGTATTTTCAACGATCATATGAAATTCAAATTTTGTGATGCCAGGAAGAAAACCTACAGTGTGTGAAGAAAATGATACATAAAGCATAACATGTGGAGTACACTAATATACAATCCATACGTTTAGTATGAAAAGCGTCTTTCTGTATGTGCTGGTTTGTACTGAGATGTTTTCGGGTTTCTTGGGACAATATTCTTTTTAGCTATCAATTAACTTTAATGATGAAAACAAAAATTAGGATTCATCCTGTGTTTTACCACAAATATTTCTCTTGTTAACACTGACTTTGTACAGATGAACGTCACTGTTTTTCCCAAGCCACACCGCTGGCTCTTAGACAAAAATTCAATACATTTCATCTATTATTGCCAAAAGCCCCTGTTGATTTGCAGAATTCCCCTAAATTGTGACATTTAACAGCTAATGCATTGACGTTGACTTTCTTTAGCCAATGAGCTGAAAGAATTTGGAAATACAAGGAATCTTTCTGAAACATCATCAGAAAGTGTCCCATTGTTTTCTTGCTTTGAGTATAAACAGAAAGGGTTTGCAAAAGCAGTGATGACAAAAACAATGATGTGGCCATAGAAAAAAACAAGGAAATCCAGTTTTATTTCTAGGTTTTATGTACCCCAAGACATAATAAAAGGATTAGGACTTCCCGGCAACAGTTTTAAAGTTATTGGGATCTAAATTCAGGTCTACAAAAAAGCACAACAAATCCTGCACTGACATTGCTTTAAAAAAATACATTATCCAAAAAGCAAAACTAAACACATCTCATGATTTAATAGCTTGTAGAAAGAAGCACATTTTACAGCAATGATCTTTGATATGATCTACATGGCTTTATCATTTTCTTATAATTTAGAGAATTAACTTAAATCCAGTTTTTGGAAGTGTCTGTGGGGTTATCAACAAACAACTATCTCACCCTGGTTCTTTTCTTTGCTGTTTCAGTAATTCTTTTTTGTTAGGGTGTTTATTTTTTCATATTTTTAAAAGTAGGCAGACAGGAAAGAGGTGCAAACATGTGGCAAAGCTCAACTTGCCGGGAGTGGAACCAGCAATGTCCGTGTCGAGGACCAAAGCCTCCATATGAATGCGCTCTTAACCACTACACCATCAGTGCATCCCCTGTGTTGGTAATTCTTATGAAGTTCTGCTGGTTCTACTTAGCCTTATGTTTGCTTTTAGGAATTCATATTCTACACCATGACTGGAAGAAGCCCAGGTCACAGGGGTGCAAAATAAGCTCAAATTATCTCTTTGTCACTACTATGCTTGACAGCAGCTACAAGGTTTTTGCACTGATATGCTTTATTCCCACCAAACATGGAGTTGTGCGGTAGGGGGACGACATCTTTGTTATAGAAAGTATTTTCAAGAATTTTGTGATTTAATCAAATGCAGCTTTACTAACAGCCATCCTGTCACTTTCTTGAAGTAAAAAGAGGCTTTCTCAAGACCGCTGTCTCACAATAAAACACTTCCAAGTGTACTATTATGAAATCCAACACTAAACCAGGCTTTTTCAAAAAAGCAAATCCTTACATAGTATCCTTGTATTGAGTTGACAGAGATTTTCCTTCTAGAGAGATTGGCGGCTGTTTGGGTAGGCAACATTAGCTAATAATATATCTTTCTGTTGAAGGCTGGTATTTAGATCATGAATTGATCTAATTTAAATAAATGGTTCTGATAAAAAAAATAACCAGGCTGTTTACAGCTGGTCAGGACCCAATTTTTCTTCTTTTTTTTTTTTTTTTTTTTTTTGTCTTGCTTTCTGTGTTCTTTTTTTTTTCTTTTTGTCTTGCTAGCCATTTTGTTAACACATACTCTTTTGCCCCAAACTGTTTTTATGGAGGTGGTCATGCCTGCTGATTCACAACTGCAGCGTTATTTGGAGCACTAGATGTCAGAAAACTGCAAAGTAGAGAGAATTTAATGCAGCCCAAAGACAACTTTCTCATTCTGGCCTTGTTTTCTCCATAGTTAATGAAAACAGACTGTGTACTGTAGCATGTTTTTCTTTTTTTTTCATTTTAGGTTAGATAAAAAGTAAAGGATTTTGTAAACCTCAACACACACCCAACAGCAGAATGCTGTGTGTTGAGCCCTGGCAAGCAGGAGAAGGACTGAAAAACACAAAAAAGACTGGTAAAAAACTCTGATTCCCAGCACACAGATTATTTACCCATTTTAATAATACAATGTAGGAGGAGTATCTGGAATCTCTGTAATGCCAACGAGCTAGAAATCTGAAAACAACTTTAGAAATGAATTTGAATCGTCATTTGTTTTGTTTTACAGTGCTTTGTTTTGATTTTTTTCCTTATCTTTAGGTTGAGCTACTGATTGTGGATGTGACATTGTCACACCTGCTGTTGGTCAGCCAAGTTGTAAGTCTCATAGTTTCAAGATGGCATTTTTTAGCTCATTGTTGCAAGTGATTTTATTCATTTTAATGGCTTGTGAACACAAAAATAAGAATCAATTGTCCAGAAATGTATTGATTACTAATTCAGCTGAAGATGAAACATTATCTACTACTTATCCATTTTGAACTTATTTCAGCATTTAGCAAATGTGTTTTTTGTTAGCTTTTAACAGTAACTTGGCCTCATTACAAATCTCTTAAACCAACCTTGGTTCTTAAGTATACATGTGATATTAAAGCATTGTTTTATTGTTTTATTCAAGTTATTCGTTTCTGTGTTATTATATAGCTTGTTTATTTTTCTGGGTTTTTGTTTTCTGTATTCTTTTCCTTTTACTTATGATAATAATAATAATAATAATTTTAATAATGTATTTTTTGTCTAAACACCTTTTTGACATATGTCATTTTACATCAAATATAAAAAACAGACACAATATAATAAAAATAAAAACATTAAAATTAGCTCAGAATGATTTATTAAATCAATAATTACAATTGCTAAGTTATAGAGTTCCTTGAAGTGGGTTAAGTTCAAGTTGAAGTATCTTTGTTAATGTTTTAGAAATAAGTTATTTCTGTGTATTCTATTTTTCAGAGCTCTAGAACCCACGGCTCCAAAGACAGAATAAGAAATTGTTTTAATTTCTAAGGCAATAAGAGGAGCTCTTTAGTTAGTTTTCATTAATACCTGCATAGAATAAGTAACAGCAGGTATCCAGTGGTACAGTTTTTTTTTTTTAAAGTTATTTAATCTTCTTTAGCTTTAACTACATGGTTTATATTTCTAGGTTGGTTAAATAGTGTTTTCTGTCTTCTTTGTTTGTGATAGACCATTTCATTTCAAATCATACAATGAAAAACTTGTTTTAATTTCCTTGGCTTTCATGATTTATAGGTCTTTATTATGGCTTTTGATGGCAAAATTGACTCTTTGAAATGAAAACGTTAGATTCCCCTAGTATCTCACTAGTTCTTGCTGTTTGAGATAACTAGTGTGCAAATTCACTCCTTCATCTATAGTACCATACAGCACACTGTAAAAGCAAGGTCTTCCTAAAACACATTCAATCAGACACTGAGAGCCGCTTGTCTATTATTCCTAAATAATCAGCAAACTTTCTAATCATTGTCCTTAGCACTAATTAATTGCTGTTCAGAGCCAGCCAAAAAGTTTGTTGCACAGGAAGTTTTTTGTAAGGTGTTTTTGTAAATGACAAATTTGCTGTTAGCACTCAAGTCATCTAAGCCTCCACATTCATCCATCACATTAATCCATCCGCTCTTAAATGTCCACACTTATGCAGTGACTGCAGCAAAAAAAGAAAGAAATAAGGGGTTCGGTGTCTTGGAAAGTGGGCATAAAGTTGAAAGTTTCCCCGCACCAGAAGAATGCTCTTCCTGCAACCACTACCACCATTAAAAACAATTTAAACATGTATGAACAATGATTGTAAATAATGAATATGCAGATTGTTTGTGTGGGTGTAACAACTACTTTCATCAGCTCTCAGGGCGGTCTTGAGGACCTACCAGGATGTTAAAACAAAAGAGAGCCATTGTTAGACTGTCACAATCTAACCTATTTATCACTCGTCTGCTGGGGTTATGGCAGAGTGAAGCTAACGATCAGTTTTGGTGTTCAGTTTTAGTATTTGTTTTTTAACCAAAGCTTATCCTGCTTACTCAGTTCCTCATCTACTTACACTTAAATGTGTCACTGAAAGTCTACAATACTCAGACTGATAGTAAAGTAAGTTATTCGGTAATACAGCCACTTTTCTCACGAAGATCAGGGTGGGAACAAGAGGAGCAGTGCTTTAACTCCTTTTTTCCCATCGCGGTTCTTACTTTTACAGGCAAAGTCTACTGCCAAGAGAAGTTCCAGGTGGTCTCCAGGCTGCCTTTGATCCCCCACTAAACAGGGTCCCTTGAACACATCAGTCAATGTAATCACTTGTTTCTTAGAATGCTCAGAGGAAACAGTGGTGCTCCATTTCCCTTTCATAGCATGACCTCAGCAGTGGCACCCACAGCCTTGAGGTGATACAGACCTCTGTCCAAATAGGCTTCTCTGTTGTCCCTATCTAATTGACAGGGCAGCAGATAAAACACAGGAGACAAGCGGTTTCAGTGAGCTACACAAATACTTGAGAGAGGGGTGGTGCTGCCCACCTCCAGTGAACACTATGTCAATTCAAGTAGGGGAATTCTTTGGCAGAAAAGACTTTGGCATGCAGCCTACCCAAAATCTGCCATGCAATGTTTATTTTTAACTGATCATTTAGGTTTACATTGTTGGCAAGAAATAGCATTGTTAAGCCAACTGCCAAGACAGATACCCTTTTGTGTCGATTTCAGTCTCTGTTGAGACAAACGTTTTGGTTAGTCAATCATTACAGAAAGACCTAGTGGCAGCTTCCAGTAAGACAGAAGGGATGTTATAAATGGATAAATGCTGGCTTGAATGAAGATATGTCACAAGTTTAGTTGCGATCACAAATTGTTAAGCCAGCAAACATTACTATTGTTTTATTTATTATTTGAAGTATTACTACATTGTGGGCATCATCAGTCATTGGGTGAAAGGCAGGGAACATCCTGTACAGGTTATCAGTCCATCACAGGACAGCGTAGAAAAAAAGCAACTATGCACATACAAATGCTCATGGCTAAGGAGAATTTAAACTTTATTCAAGTGACCGAACAATCATGTTTTTGAACTGTGCAGGGAAGCAGAGTACCCAGAAAGAGCTCATGTATTCAACTGGAGAACATACTGACTCCATGCAGAATTTTTTCAAGTTTAGATTCAAACCCAGGGTCATTTGCTGCAAGACCAGAGTGCATATTAGCTGGTCCACAATGCTGGCCATATTCATGAGACTTGCTAAATACAGTATAAAATGTATGGATCACACAGGAGAATATCAAGCAGTGAGTGGAGAAATTACACAGGATTAGGTTGGATATCTGAAATCATTGCACTTTGTCAGATTCATGGTTTGAGAACTGCAGAAACGAACCCACAGTCAAAGACTCTGTTGTGCCTCTCATGCTAGCTGACAACATAGATTCATGAGGCGCATGACATGTTGTAAGATTTAGACGATATTAAACCACACAAAAATAATTTCAACTTTCCTTAACTAGCAGGAGACGAACAAGCACAATTTTCTCATTTACCATCTTTAATGAGTTGAAAATAGCTACTGTATACTAGCACCCATTGATTGTTTCTGTTGTTTAAATTTTTTGTTTGCAAATCCCATTTTGTGTAACTCAAGACCAATCGTGGCTAACCAATGCAGGCACAATTGCCATTTTACTCCTAACAGGCTTGTTTTTTGGATGGAAGTTGTGTGAAGCTCACACTAAGATAGCAAAATTCTCATTTATGATGGCTAATATCAAATAACAACCAACTCTAAGTAATTGGTTTGCAACTTCTTTTCAGTTTTAGTACACTTCTGGACGTTTCTCTGGGAATTTATGACAATTAGTTTGGTGATCATATCTCCACCTACATTATTATACAAGAAATCGTACCTTGTCGTTTCAACCAATGTCTATTGAACATGCATTTAAAGTGAAATAGGGTTCTTTCTGTAACCAACGACTCAATTTCGTTTTTGGTACCAACAAACAAGAGATCAAGATAAATGTGACTGAAAATTCTAATTGAAGGTGACCTCCAAAAAGCTTCTATGATTCTCACACCCCTCTATGATCCACACCCCATGACATGTCAAAGCTGTTATGCTGCACCTCAGAAAAGCAATGACTTTTGAAAAGGATTAAGTGCTGAGAAAGAAGTGGGTATGATTTCAGGTTTGAGAATACATCATCTTATGATAAGCATTTTCCATTAAAATAATAATATCCTATTCTCCCTCTCTGACCATATTGTAGACCACAATAGAAGATCCTGCCCTAAAGATAATCAAATGCACACATTTGCTCATAATAGGTTTAAAGGCACAAAATTATTGGATATTGTTTTTTTTGTTTGTTTGTTTATTTTTAACATCTAAAATGTTGCAGCTGTGTGGTTGGAAGATTTCCCTAGGTGCAACACAAAAAGCAAGCTATCTGTACTTCTGAAAACCACAAAAAAAAGGTGCAATAGCATGTAGCACTAAGTAGGTAAACCTCAAAGACAATAAACTATTATACAAAGAGTATCAAGCATGGGAAAACAGAAAACTAGAACCGTTGTAAAAGACAGGCTACCCAGAAACATAGAAAGGTTTTCTTTGGCCAAAAACATCGCTTTGGCATTGTAGGAACTTTAAACAAAAGGATATATCTTATTTCTGTAAGAGAAAAATCTAACCACAGATATTTGTACTCTGTGTGGTAGAGCTTTATTTGTATGTAAGCTTGCTAAGTCCAGCTCATCTATAGAATGTGAATGCAATAGCAGCATAAAAAGCAGGGCCTTAACTGGGCTGTGACAGTATGTCTATCTTTAAATAAACAAGCTTTCTTCTGGGCTGAAACTAAAGTGTTTTTTAACAGCATTAAAGGTCATCCAAGTGTTCTTCTTTTTTACCTACTAATATAACTATATTTCTGTGAAACACCTGGCTTGTAATCTATTAAACAAAAGTAAATAACCGGGATCTGTAACGTTGCTTGTGCATTTCTATATCTAAATGTTAGAATTGAGCTTTTTTCTGTTTTTTTTCCTGTGGGAGATTTCATTTACAAGCCTCACATCTACTAAAAACAATAGGATATAAACCTGTCTCTGAGTAAGCCATGTGTAATGGTTTAATATTGTAGCAGCTCTTAACATCTTCCATTAAACCCTTTTTTTTAAATTGTGGTTAAGATCTTATTTAGCACTATTTCCTAGTAATAGTTTCCATCTGTTTAAAAGTTTCAATCTTATCAGTGAAAAATAACTAAGAAAGAATGTTAAGAATTGTTTTAGGTAACCAGATAACTGTTTTTCCATGAGCCACAGTGTGACTAGCTTCACCAGGGGGTCTGGAAATTCGATTTTCTTCTACTCTCCTCTGGGATTAGGTGTCCAAATGTATTTTAAATTAGAACTTCCTGTGAACATCAATTAATAATAAATATGCTGGTCTTATCTTCAGATCTTTTGCTAAAAAGCTAGAAATTGAGTGCTGAGCCAAACGCACCGAGGGTGTCTGCTAAGAACACAGTGAGAAATCCATTTTCACCTTATTGCAGCTTATCTACACCAAATACTGTGGTTTACATGCCACAGATTAGCACTCATAAACACCATTCATTAGACCTCTCCTCATGTGTCTCCCTGAGGTCGCTGCCAACAGATTATGCATGATTAATGTGGTGTGAAACTTGTGGCCATGACAAGCTGTGAACAAAACAAGTGAAAGATTTAGGCTTGGTAAAAATAAACAGAGGATATTACGCATTAGTGAAGGATATTTTGTTGAAAAACAACAAATTCCATCACTTCATCCGGAGTTTAGTTTTTCGAACCCTGTCATTTATCTTTGCTGCCTTGGCACTTGCTTATAATTTCATTCTCCTTTTTTGCCATGTAGATTTCTTTTCAAAATTGCAAAAACATATCTCTGTCTAAATGAAGTGTGGATGTTTTGTGATGACAAGAGCAACTCAAAAAGAGTGTATTGACTCATAGGATCATTAAGTTGTTCAAATTTTAAAAACAAAATTTCTCTCTTTCTTTAGATTTTATACAGAAATCAAAAGTTGGAAAGTATCACAGCTAATTAGAATGGTAGGGGCCATATTTGCTCCTCGCGAACAAGAAAAATAATTGGTTCTGATAAAGTATGTAGCAGCGCTAAGAATTACATATCCTCTTACCCATGCCATAAAGCTGAGTAAAGCTTGATTTACCAAGTTCAGTTGATGATTATCAAATACTAAATATTTTATCATGAGAGAGTTTTGAGAAAATCTTTGGTTGTGACTTTTGATTACTGAAGTTTGATCACATTTTAACAGAGACTGCTCTCCCTCGTAGCCAAAGATAGCTAATGACAAACATCAAAACATGTGAGAAATGTTCTGGTTTGGATTTGGTAAAAGAGCTGACAAATCATGACCACTCATTATTTTTCTTGACCACAGTCTGACCACAAGAGATTGCTACAAAGTCACAGAAATGTCAGCCAGGAAGTGAGACACGCTGCCAAACTAAAAAAAATATGCTTAAGGAAAAGTATAAGCTAAAATGGTCAAATGGTAACAAAAACATAAAACTAATTTGTCATGTTGTTTTGCAAATATTTTTTTCTGGCTGATTGCCAGTTTTGTGTTTACTTTGTTACTCACAGACTAGATTGAGTCCATAAATCTGATAAGGTCTTGAATCCTATATATACTCTTCATTACTTCATTACTTAAATTCTGTTGGTCCATCAACAGATCCTCTTCTCAGAGCCCATCGGTGTTGAAGAAACCAAATCTGTCATGATTCTGGTCACCAGCTCTGGTCTGATTACTTAATCATCTCCATCTGCTCTGCTGCTCTGCTCCTCTACTCCTCATCAACGCTCATTATCTCCACCTGTGATTCTGCCTTTATAAACCTAGCTCAGACCAGACACTGGGGCCGTTTCTCAATATACGTACTTCGGCGTTCTCGTGTGCTTGTGAAACGTCATCAACCTCGGCCGAGTACTGTTCCGATTCACAAGAACACAAGACCGAGAACGGAGGAAGTCCCCGGATGTTGTTCTCACTCCTCCCTCTTTACCGGGCATGCATCAGAGCAGACTTGCTGAGGCTGGCAGTTTTCCCAGCATACACCACGGCAGCAGCAGCTTCTGGAGCTGCGCTAACAGCGCTTAGAGTAATTAAAAGTTCATTTTTCTGTTGCCGTTGTTCCACAAAAGTACGTTTTAAGATCATTCGAGGCAAGAATACTATACATCTAAGCTTTACTATGTGGCCCATTTACTGATTTAGTGCATAGGTTTTAAAAAAGTTCCGATGTTGAGAGAATCGTAGCGACCAGTGGAGCTCCGAGGCTACCTGCAGCTATGGCTAAGGTTAGCCTGTCTGCAGCAGTCCTCTCTCGGCGTAGCTGTGTGTGAAGTACCGGTGGCTCTGGTGCCGTTTTTTTTGTTTGTTTTATTCGGCAAAAGGTCAATTTTATTTGTGTTTATCTGTGTGTGTTGATCATCATTCCTCAAATAAATGAAAATAATTTATTATTATCTAGAGACCACTAACAATAGGAGTTTAAATACCGCTCCAGACAAGCTTTTAATGCGGTAACATCACGAGTACGCTTCTGTTCCAATTGACACAGATCTGTCTTGCGTGCTCGCGTTCTTCCCGAGTTCGTACTTTTGGCGTTCTTGTGAAGAACGTACTTGGCGAGAACATGAGTCCATACTTGCGTTCTTGAGTATTGAGAAACGCCCTGGTACTACATTGTTGAGCTTCATGGTGAGTCAAGCCCAGCTTTTTCCTTGCTTGCTTCCCTGCTTGCTTCCCTGCTTGCTCCCTTCCCTCCCTGCTTGCTTGCTTCCCTCCCGGCTTGCTTGCTTCCCTGCTTACTATGACCTGGATTACCTCTGAGACTTTGATTTAGTCTGAGCCGGATCTATTATTGCCTGTCTGCCTCTGATCCCTCTGGTTACCCGGTTCCGATCCTCACTCTGGGCTCTCCTCCCTTCCACCTGAGGTTAGTCTTTTTACATATCTGATAAACAATCTGACTATCTGTGCCGGACCCTTACCTCATCATCTCTCTGCAGACGAACCGGTTCCTGTGGCACTCCCTCTGCCGTTCCAGTCCCTTAAGCTCTCTTTAATAAATCGTTTAAAAAGAAAAAGACTCCTTTTGGTCTGGTTTGAATCCTGGCTCCACAAATTCTCACACCCATTTACAAAAACTGCTGTTGCAGAATAAATAGATAAAACTAGTCTTGTTTATTCCATACAATGGAAAATGGGTCATGGTCTACATTTTGTATTAATCTGACAGGTTGTGCATAACTTTTGAGATTATAATGTTGTTAAGCCCAGAACAGACTTTACTTTAGTAGTTGTTTTCAAGAACATCAAGTAAACCTGCAAAAAGCTTTCAAAGCATTTACATAGGAGGATTATAGTCTAGCTGAGTTCCTTTGGTATGTGCAGCAGGATGCTTTCTGTAAGTTACCAAGCAATTTAGCCTGTGACCCCAGGATTAACAGTCCCAAGCTTGATGCTTGACCCTGTCAACTCCCTGAAAATGCATACAACTAGATATACTGATATGCTATTTCATTTAATTTATAGTATATTTCAAAAAAATAAATAAAACAATAAATAGATGGCACATTCAATTATTTAGCAGGACATTTATTTGCATATTTTTATATTTTAGGATATACTGTTTTAACTTGGTGTCTATAAATAACATGTTGAAGGAGCATTAGAAGGTAAAATATTTAAATGTTTTGCATGCTGAAAAAGAGGTCTAGCTCTGAACTTCCCCAAATACCTCTAATTTTTGTAGGTTCTAAACAAAAATAATGAAACTTTAGAAAATGCCAAACTTTATGTACAACCATAGAAATCGTCTTCACATATTCACTTTATATAACAATGTCGTCTGCTAGATGCTTCATAAGATATGATGCAACAAGAGATACCAAAGAAGTCTACTTATAATTAAAGTCTCCGTAAAATAAATTGGCTCATTAGTGATTTTTGTTTTTTGTTAATTTTTTTCATACAGATAGTCTCGGTGTATTTTAAGATCTTACTACTGTTCAGTGAATTAATGAAAGTCCTGAGTTTAAATTCATTGCATGGTTCACTCCAGTTTCCTTCCACAGTCCAAAAATACATGTTTGGTACATGGTCTCTCTAAATAGCCTTTGGGCTGAGTGCATCTTTATAAATGGCTGTTTGTCCTATGTGGCTGTGTTTCCCTCTGATTGATTGGTGTCTTGGTTCGGTGTGTAGCCAGCCTCTCTCTCTCTACCGATGGAAATGTGCAAAAGCAAATGTGTTCAGACTAATGGTTAGCCATTAGAACAGACCTTTTCCTGCAGTTGCTCTAGTCTAAATAAAGCACAGCTCATGACACAGCAGTGTTCAGAAGCCCTCCCTTTGAGTCCCTAAACAATCTTAGCAGGACATTATCAACAGTGAAGCTATAAACAGTTACACCTTTTAAGCCTTCATCAATTTTTCTATTTTTGTTTAGTCAGGCCTAAGGGCATCTGCAGTCCATCATTAAGCTTCTGTGGTCTAGCTTTGACTACGGGTTTCTGTTCTCAAGTCGCAGTGGCTTATTCACACACATTAATGTGGAAGCGTTCATGCTTATGTGCTGAGCTGTGAAGCAGAATCTGTCATACTTAGCCTCTTTTTATAGATTTTTATCTCACTGTACTCTTGATCAAGAAATCCTAAAGTAACTTTAGCCACTAAAAAGCTTCTTTATCAAGTATTTCTCATGAAGGAAATGAGGCTGTGAGACTTCAGAGGTTTTAAAGCAAATGTTTGTAATTCCTGCCACAGCATATTAAATCCACGCTGTGAAGAAATAATGGACTGATTATATTGTTTACAGTGAAACTGTGCTTTTTATGTTTTACTACCAGCAGCAAATTGGTTTCTTTCATAAGATGCTCTTTCTGTTTCTCCTAAATACTTCCCCCCATGTTTTTTTTTTGTTATTTCTTTCTTTTCTTTACTCTGAAAGAATGAAAGTTTAATACATTTTTTCGCTGAGACAAGTATTCAACTAATTAAAACTCATGCAAAAGTTATTGTAACTCTTGTCTTTTGATTCACATTTAATGTACTGTCTCTTCATTTTTTTTTTTTTTTTTTTTTTTAGCTTTTTACGGCCCTATTGGCTTGTTTTTCT
>JAUZNJ010093078.1:0-22197 GCA_034780135.1 Jordanella pulchra
TTTTTTTCTTTTTTTGCAGCCTGAGGCTTCTGCTTCCCCTCCGCTTCACCAGCGCCGGGAGGAGGACGACGAAGGCGACCTGAACAAAGCTTTGGGTGTTCAGCGCTTTCAAAACATTCTTCGCCCTGCTGCCTCTGTACCCGACGAGCTGCTTCACTCCTACCATGAGGAGGACATTGAATGTATGAACAGAGGCTTTCCATTTGGTCTCTTTCGCATCCACTGAAGAGGCTGTTTTATACTGTGCCATCAGTAATTACTGGCATCCTTAATGCAGAAAAACATAACTTCAAATGTATTAGTTTTACTTCATATTTATCTCTAATCTTTAGTTTGGGAACATTTAATTCCAGTGTTGAAATGAAAGGGTACCCCTAGCTTCACCTTTAAAATAAATATACCTGAAGCTTTGATAAAATTCATCCGTTAAATTTTAGTAATGTTTTTTTATTTTTCAGTGTAAGATGATGCTCCACACAAGGATAACTTCCTTGTGTTCCTGAAGTGTGGTCAGAGCTGTACTTTGGGGGGGAAAAAAATCACAAAATATCCCCTTTTCCTGGTTTTTGCAGATCACCGTCACTCCTCGCGTCACATTCACCGACCTCTGGCCAAACTCCCGACTGAGGGAAGAAAGAAAAAGGGCAGCGGTAGAAGGAAGAAGGACAAAGGTCATAGAGGCAGCCGTGCGCCCTCTAGTGGCCCTATTGAGGAGGGGGAGGATGAAGAGGAGGAGGAGGAGAGCATAGAGGCATCTTCTGCTCTATCGGAGTCTGAGAAACCCAAAGATGTTGAGGTACTAAACTTTAAATGCAGAGGGTTATAGAGATGCACAATTTTTAAAGCAGTTATCGAGGTTTATCATTTTTATTTTTTTAACTGGTTTTTAATCACCATACAGCAAATTAGAGCCTCATGATGATTACCTGACAAAGAGCTCTATCATGACCCCATTCCAAAGTCACCAATCTCATGTTTTATTACTACTGATCATTCATTGGAAAAAGACCTGACAAAAATATTTATATTTGGGGTTTTAGGATATTTTTTGTGATTCTAAGCAAAACTTATCTGATCTGTGCAGAAGGCTTGCAGGATTGCATTTCTGAACCAGGTCTTGTTCGTATAAGTCGGTTGTCCTTTTTTTTTTTTTTTTGCTGGTGAGAGTAAAGTAGCGTAGATGCATGTTATTGTTTATGCAGCAGTTCTGCAGGAAGTTACTAAGTCTGTCCTTTTCTGACTGGTCAGTGAGATCTAATGAACCATTACAAAGCAGGACAAAGAGAGGTGTTTTTTTTGTTTTGTTTTTTTTTTTCTAGACATTTTTAGATGAACCTCTAAAGCGGTTCATACCTACTCTTTCCACCAACCCCTGGGCTTCCACTGTGTAGCTGTTCCACTCGAGCAATAGAAAAAGTCTTGAGATGTTTGCGAACAACACTTCAGGGTCTTGTTTGTTTACTACTTCATGAACTGATGTTTCGCTTTCTTTGCTTCTTCTAGTTTTTCTTGTCAGATGATGACCAGTTGTCGAGAGGAGGTAACTCAACCCGAGAGCTGAACGTCCTTCCTCAGTCTGCTCCAAGAGCAGAAGTCGAAGATGTATCCACCACCGAGTGAGTGAGGTTTCTTTCCTTGACTTACAGCTCCTATTTATAATCCAATATTATATCAGGGAACCTTCTAGCAGAGATATTTCAGGTTAATGCGTGCTTTAGACTCTGAGGTGCTCTCTGTACGTTACCATGACTCAGGCATCCAGTGGGCCTGCTGGGATCATCTGATGGAACAGAGTAATCTTGTTCTCATGGACCCATAGATCACTATCTCTATAGAAACTGCTCACCCACACAGTTTCAGGCTCTTTTTGCCACAGACTTGAGGTTTTATTCTGAGCCTGTATCCTGCTGCATTAAGCTTTCGTGTAGTTGGCTAGAGAAAAAACAAATTTTACATTGAATTTGTTTTATTTAGTAAACGTATTTAAGCGAAGTAGCCACTGGCTAAGAACTCAAAGTAACCTCAAGTAGGTAAGTTAGTTTTCAATGCTTAGTATGTTTTATGTATTTGTAAAATGCAGATAAAAACTTTAAGTTTAGCTAAAAAATATTAGAAAACCGTGTAAAAAGTCCATCTTTGATTTCTCATCTCTTCTCTTTCTTGCAGCAAACCCAATTCGGCAAGCTCTCCAAACTTTGCTTGCCTCTCTGCTTCACCTGAAAACCCACCTCTGGCTCGGGTCTCCTCCGCCAGCCGTAGCTACGACCTGCAGGAGCGCCGCCGAACAGGCAACATGACGGGTGCAGAGCAGGCCAAGTACCAGCGCATCCCCACGGATGAGACCGAAGCCCTGACGCTGGCCTCTGCTGATCTGGATGGGATCAAGAGTGAGTAGCAAATAAATCCACAGTTTCTGCAATTAATATGAAACTTTCTTTTTTTAAATTATCTGTTTTTAAAAGTATTACAACTAGAGGATGATATGTTTGTAATGGAAAAAAACAGGCTCTCTTGTTTGGTGTTAAGCCGTTTAACTGTATTACACAGTAATATAATGAACTGGATTTAATTTGCTCTTTAAATATAAAATGTATGACCAGATATTTTTGACAAAGTCAAACAATGCAAAACTAGATTTTTGTAACAGTTGATTAGACTTTGATCAAATGAAGTGTTTTCTGTGTTTTCCTTGCATTTTTCATAGATGAGGCATAGTTAGCAGATTTTGTTTTTAATTTTGATGTTTGAATGCTCTACATACAGTATTTTTGCCATTAATGTGTTTGGACTTTATCATGAGGTATACATTTTAAAAATGGTATACATATAAGAAACCTTTAACCTTGTACTCATTGCTTTCGGCACTGGGTCACAGGGGCAGCTGTCTCAGCAGAGACTCGCAGGCTTCCCTTATCCCACACATCTCCTTTAGCTCCTCTGGGGGAAAACGTAGGTGTTCTCTGGTCATCTCAGACACACTGTCCCTCCATTGTGTCCTGGGTCGTCTCCTTGGCCTATTCCTGCCTGAAACACCTCCCAAAAAAAGATATCATAGCCACCTCTGCTGACTCCTCTTGATGTGGAGGAGAAGCAGCTCTACTCTGGGCCTCTCCCAGATGACAGAGCTCCTCATCCTATCTCTGAGGTAGAGCCCAGCAACCCTGCAGAGAAAACTTATTTCAGCCGCTTGTATCAAGGATTTCATGACCCTAGGTGAGGGTAGGAACAAGGACTGACCAGGAAATCAAGAGCGTTGCATTTTCACTTAGTTCTTTTAAAAACAACAGACTGATGCAGCGTCTTCATAATAGCAATAGCCACACTGATCCTCCCTCTCCATTTTCTACTCCTTCACTTGAAGGGAACTGGTGACGGAGGGCAACCCTGCCTGAGTCCAACATGCGGTGGGAACTGGTCTGACTTAATGCTGACGATGCGAACCAAACTCTTGCTCTGCTTATAGAGACCGGATGGCCCCTAGTAAAGGGCCCTTAAGTCTGAACTGCTAGAGCACCCCCCATGAAGGGGTCAATGTTGAATTCCTTCTCCAGGTCCACAGAATACATGAAGAGCCTTTTGGGCAAACTCCTATAAACGCTGAAGACCCCTGCAGAGCTGTCAGGGGCGGTCCTAGCCCATTTGGTGCCCCGGGTGAACTACCCTTCAATTACCATTAAAAAATGACTTGAGATTCTCAGTTTTTAGTTCAGTATCTATTTACTATAAGAGTATTGTTACTACAAGAAACAATGGTCGGGGGGCGCTAATCTATAACGGGCCTCTGCTATTGATTCATATCATTTACACAGGCACAAAAGCAGTTATGTACAAAAACACGTGTACTTATTTTTTCTTTACACTCCAGTGGCGGTGCATTTGCGGTGAGGTACGTGAGCGTGCCTTGGGCGGCTGCCCATATCAGAAACTGCCACTGAGAGCTGGTTTAGTGTATAAATGTCAGACACAAACCACACTGCTCCTCCTTAATCTGGGGTTCAAACATTAGTCAGACTCTCCTCTCCAGCATCCTGGCTTTGGCCTTCACAGACCGGCTTAGAAGTGTGATGCCCTCTAGTTGGAAAACAACCTCCCAGTCCTCCTC
Organism: Jordanella pulchra; assembly: GCA_034780135.1. NCBI lineage: Eukaryota > Metazoa > Chordata > Actinopteri > Cyprinodontiformes > Cyprinodontidae > Jordanella > Jordanella pulchra. Next base: position 4,103 of record JAUZNJ010093078.1, read on the forward strand.
CTTATGCAGGGGAACCACTTCCTCAGTGTGCCATACCAGGGGTGCTTTCTTCAACCGCCATGTGATGTTGATGAGGTGTGTCAGCCATGACAGCCCGACAACATCCAGAGACCTAAGGTACTGGGAGCAGATCTCACCAACCGCCAAAACCATGGAGTTCTTTTTGATCACCTCGGTGACTTCAGCTCCAATGGTGCGTCAGTCAGGTGGAGGAGATCTTCAGTTATCCTTCCACCACCTGACAACACTGATTTTAGTGGAGTGGGGAGTTGTTGACCTTGAATCAGGATATCATCCAAGCACTCCTTCCCCCTTCAGAGACAATGGACGGTTTGATAGAAGCACTTTTAGGCCGACCGATTGTCCTCGAAGCCTCTAAAAATGAAAGTTACAGGTTTAGTGGATTAAAGTTACAATGTTCCTTTAAGGCTCCTGATTTTGTGGCTTTTGATGAAGCGGGGGTACAATGAAAACTTGAAATATGAAGGAAGAGAATCACAGTGATAGAAGTTCACTGTTTGTAAAGATATGCTGCATTTTGTCTGATTAGTTTCACTTCTGTTACTCAAGAAAATAAGCTTTCGAAAAGCAGTGTTTGTATTGATAAGAAACTGGTCAGTGTTTAGGTCCGGTCTTACCTTTTTTCCATTGATACTCCCATATTGGTGTAGTATTGGTGTGGTAGGAAGTTTTCAATTAAGGCATGTTTAATGGAAAGAATATGTGCCTAACAATTAAGTTGCATATATTTTTGATAATAAAAAGACGAGTGATACGCAAACTGAGCTGCTAAAGGAAGGTTTTTACCCAGGATCCTTTGAACTAAAATTAAAACATGTCACTTAGAAGTAGCTTAAAACAGAAACAATCTAGATCTCAGCAGGTTTGCAGAGCCAGATGAGCCACACATTTGTAACATTACAAAGTCTTAAAAGTGAAATCTAATGAATGGTTTGGGGCACATCTCAGATGATCTAATCTAAAGCATGACTGTCAGCTTCCCTGCACCTTTGTTCCTCTATCAGCATTATTAAATTCCCGGCTTTTAAGATCCTCAGATTGCTTCAGAAATGTAGCTGAAGTCTTCTTTTGGTCCTTGCTTGGTTGCTATGTGGGCCCCTCTGTCCTGTAACATTGCCGGCTCCCAGCTCAGCATGGGCCCGTGTTAAGAGTCGAGGTGATTTGCGCCAAAAAGCCGACCTCTCAGCAGAAAACACGACAAATTAGAAAGTTGGGCAGACAGAGCTTCATTATTAAATTAAGCGTTCCTGCTGTCAGCTGAGGCCCTTTGGATTTAATCCTGATTCAACATGGTGGCTAATGGTGAAAAGTGAACCTTACTTTCTGACCTCTGATCATTACAGAGCGAGACAAGGCAGAGAGAGTTAAGTTGACATGACGGGTTTGATAATTAGTTCTTCTTGAGTTTTTTTTTTTTTTTTTTTGACGAGCTGAGCGTGCAGCCTGGTTCATTAGAAGTTCTCCATCATGTTTTCTTTTATCTGCTTCCCGTCCCCTTAAATCATCCTGGGAAAGTGTCTGTCTATCTGGCTGCTGCTCAACTACAGGAATTATTTCAGCGCCGTCCTTCAGCTTCTGCTCAACTCCAGCAAATTATCACCATTTCCCACTGATGCCTTCTGATGTCTGGAAATGCCGTCCCCCCCCCCCCAGCCTCAGCACGTTGTGGTCATATAGCCTGCTTGTAGTCCTGACCCCCTCCTCCCTTCAAAGTCCCACCAGGACTCCCCCACCACCCCCACTCCCTTTGTTTTTTTCCTACTTTGATGCAACCTGCAGACATCATGGAGCGACTTTTAGATAAAACCTGAAGGCTGTGGAGGTGAGTCTGCAAACTAGGCAGCAGATGAAAGGGTTTGTTTTGTCCTTTTGAGGACTGGCGGCTTCTTATGACCCATCAGGTTGATGTCGAACATTAAAAGCTTCTCTGCTCGTTACATTATTCAAAGTTCGCATCCTGGTAAGTCCTTTTAGATTCTTCCTTTTCTTAAATTAACTTGTTTGATTCATATGTGGCTGCAAGGGGTAATTTCATTTGCAACCATGTTTTCTTTCATTGATTGCTACAACTGGAACACATCAGCAGTAATAATGTGTCAGCAGATCTGCTGATCTTTGAACTCCTGACAGAACAGTTTCTGCTCGTTTTTGTTTTGTCTAAGATATCCAGTGCAGCTATCCGTTCTCTACGTCCTTTTTTTTTAACGCCTGGTCTGCTGCTGGCATAGTAACTCAACTCCCTGCTCTGGGACAGTAGGAACAAAACGGCCAGAAGGCCTCTGATCTGGTGGGCAGAGATTTGATCTAAAGGTGCAAGGTCGGTGCAAGGATGCACAATAAATCATGTATTCTTTCTGTTTCAAGGGGAAAATTTACTTAAAAAAATCTGTTTGTCTTTTTTTGGTTATATTTTGACTAATTGGCCTTCTTTGCTCTCCAGGTCATCGATTTGAGGATGTTCCTGGCGTGCGCAGACACCTCGTCAGAAAGAGCACGAAGGGGCAGGTGGTGCACATCGGTAAAGACCACAAAGAGCCGACTACTCGCAGCAGAAAGCAAGACCGCACTCCACATGAGGTGAGTTTGTACTGCTTCTGGTCCCATTGCTTTGAAATAGAGACCTAATTTTAAGTTTGAAGAAGCTTAACCTCATTTTCAGCCTCTTCACTAACAAACACAATGTCCACAGGTAATAATCCACATTGGGGACTTTAAAATCTTTTGAAAGTCTTTTACAGATTTTTGTCTCAAAAACATTATTTTCTCCAATTTTTTCAGACCTTTCTAGGAGAAAATAAAGAACTACAGAAGCTCTTCTAAAGGGAACGGGTTGATTATTTTAAAGTCACTAAAATCTTTATAAAGTGGATTACTTCTTTATCAGTAATTTAAATGACCTTTTGTTATTTAATCTGAGTATAACTAGAAATTTCTCTTTAAAAGTCCGTAGCTTCTGAATATTATCACTGTCAATGTAATCTGTTCTTCTTGCCAGTTTATTCCCTGTCAGAATACTGCATGAAAATTGTTTTAAAAAGTACTTTAAACAGGAATAAGGCTTCAGAGATCATGGGAAGAAAGTCAATACTTGCTTCCTCAAATATGAAAATTAAGCTTGAATCAGTTTGTTAAAATTTAGTTTGTAATGCTTTTTGTTTTCTTGCTTTCTCTCGAATGCAGCCAAACTGTGGGGACGGTTTTCCCATCTCTCCGTCTCGGGTTTAGTTCTGCTCTGCCTCTTTTGTAGAAGAGACAGAGGGAGAAAGAGGTGATTAAAAAAGAATGAATGAGTTCTTTCCTTTCACGCACCAAAAAGAGATGGAGGAGAGAGAGAGAGAGAGAGAGAGAGAGGCTCATAGGTAACCAGACACTGGAAGGACAAAAAGCTGAAGGATCTATGTTTTATTAACACGGACACGCATTCTCATACAGCAGGCCAGGTTCACAACTTGCTCCTGTCATGCGTGCGTGTGTGTGTGATGAGAATTAGCCGTGAGGATGTCTTTAAAAGCGAAGGTCCAGATCACACTGAGTTAGGTCGACTCACCGCTTTCAGACGTTTCGCTCCTGCAGCCTCTACCGGTGGTTCTATACCGCTCTGCCTCACGGCCTGACGGCATCCTGCTGAACATGGACTCCAGTCAAATGGCTCGGTACCAGAAGGTGAGGCTGGGTGACCGGCCAGAGTCGGGTTTGACCTGTGTGAGCGTGCTTTGACAGGCATGCATCGGCTGCAGAGAGCTCCCCTACTTCTCTGGTGGGGATTTACAAGCTGGACTGATACTGACCAGCATGTTCATTTAACCTGCTAACAAGCGCCGAAGGCTGACGGAAGACTACTGATGGGCTACAACAGGTTTTTAGAGATCTGTTAGGGGGTTGGATCTTGTAATGACAAAACCTTTATTAATTGTTGCTTCACACAAACTTGAGCTCTTAAAGCAACATTTATACGTTTCAGAGCATAACTGGAATTACTAAATCATAATTTCCAGTGTTTCATTTTTGCTCTCAAAATCGGGTTTAGAAATAAGTTGTAACATTTGAGTAATTGGCTGAATTTCCTGCTTTGAGGCCTCTGATCCTTAGTTTTATATGTTTTTATCCTTTGCTGAGTGTTTTGGCACATGTTTGTGTTTGTTTGGTCATAAGAGCACGGAGACTGTTTTGGGTTACATTTTACACCCAGGTATCCTGGACCCTTTTCATTAACCATTGAGCTTTTATTATTTGAACTGTTCTTTTGCTGCAGCAACAATCATTGATGCAGTTTGCATTTAATCTGGATTTTCCTTCTGAAATGTGTGCATATAACCCTACAAATACTACAAAAATCTCCCAGAGGTTTAGCCTTAACTACATGCTTTATGTGACCATGTGAATGGCTTCATAGTTTCCATAATAGAAATGGTGGAGTTCATTTAATTTGGACTTTATTTTAAAATATGCTCCATGTTCAATAGGATTTAACTCTGTTCTGAGGGAACACCCATCCAGAAACCTTCTACTAGCTTAGGTTGTTGGTTCTTATCCCAGTTTTGGAATAAACCAGGCAACTAGTTTTTCCTAACCTCAGACATCAGAACAAATTAACATCTTTGGATCAGGAAAATTGGATGTTTATAAACAACCCAGGAAAATACCAAGACTGAAGCCGATCAAAAACGAGGAAATGCTGAATCATTGCTCCGCATTGGGAACTCAGAAGGAACGTCTGCTCTATCTACAAGCTGAAAATAAATCTCCAGCTACTCTGATAGACAAGCAAAATGGCCTTTGGAGAAAAGCTTAGATTAGAGGCGGCCTAGATTTAGATGAAAACAAGAATAATTAAATCTGTGTGGCTTTCAGACAAACTAAATCTAATCCAGCTAGCAAACAAACAGTTTTCCTTCAATCATTTCACTGCAGCTGAAATAAATGGTTCAAATAATGACGAGCCTTAATTGGTGTCATAAACTTCTCACCCGAGCTCCATGTTCAGTCAGCTAAACCTTTGTTCTTGTGATCTTACCTCCAGGTGTTTGTGGAGCTGAACGAGCTGACGATCGACAAGAACCAGGAGATGCAGTGGAAAGAGACGGCTCGTTGGATCAAGTTTGAGGAGGACGTGGAGGAGGAGACGGACCGCTGGGGGAAGCCCCACGTTGCTTCGCTGTCTTTCCGCAGTTTGCTTGAGCTGAGACGGACCATCTCCCACGGTAAGAAGACAACTTTGTATAGAGCTGTAATACTTTATAGCTGTTAGGAATTCAACACTAAACAACAGAGCTCTGAATGTGGTTTTCCAGGCGCCGTGCTGCTGGACCTGGACCAGAAGACCTTACCGGGCATCGCCCACCAGGTGGTGGAGCAGATGATCATCTCTGATCAGATCAAAGCGGAGGACAGATCCAACGTCCTGAGAGCTCTGCTGCTGAAACACAGGTGGAAAGATGAAAGGAAGCTTTCTCACATTTAATCAAGGAGTTCTGACAGTGCCCACATTGTTCCTAGTTCAGAAAAGAAGGTCCTTTTCAACAAATGGCAGAAAACAAAACTACTGTTTATGCACATTTTTTCACACATTTAAAATTCTAATAATCTGTTAATATGAGAAACACTTTACACAGTGGAGGTAATTAGTCTTTATTTTCTGTTACTAAAGAATATTCCTCGTATCATAGCTTTATGTTCCTCTGCTTCTGATACTTGCAGGAAAAAGCTATGAGAAAATGATCTATAAAGCCAAAGAAAGAGGCCCACAGCATGACAGATCCTATACTTTACAGGCTTTTCTAGATTCTCATCCTTTGTGGAGGACAATCCTGATGCATTTGTTGCTGAAAGGTTATTGGTCAAAGCAACAAGACTTTGTAAAGTCATAGTAAAAGGTTGGACTCTTCACTTATTTACATACGTGATGAAGTGATGTCTTTCCTGAAATCCCAACCAAATGGCTGGATTGCTTGTGTTCAGTGTCCAGAGGTGATCATTGAGACTTTATTGCCCCAACATGGTCCCTCTTTGCAGAACGATTTCTGCTGTATCAATCACACGTTTTCAGATTTTAATGGTTCATGCTGCCATGCATGATAACCAGGTACCATTTAGAAAACAAATAAGCTCACAGCATGCTTCACTTTACCTTATATACTGACGTGTTTTTCCACACGTTGTTTTTTAATCTCAGAATCAGCTGAAGACTTTGCTGTTGAAAAGTGAAATATCAGAGTCATCTGACCAGAGTACACAACTAAAGTCCAGTTTCTGAATTTGATGCACTTATATTTGTGATGGTAGGACAGGAAATCATTGGATTCCACCAGTGGAAACAAAGTGTTAGAAAGCTAAGTGCCTGATGTGTTTAACTGAGACGAAGAACTTGGGTTTCCTTCTTTAGTGCAGTTCTCAAACAGTGAACAATGAATTATCTACCCTCCTCATGTCCTCATTGTTTAATAGCAACATAAGGTTATGTCCTCTGAGAGGTTTGCCTCCATCATATCATGGATGTTCCTAAAAATCTAGAAAGTCATGCTTACTTTTTAAAGTCAATAATTGTTGTTAAAATGTAAGTTTTTGGTGTTCTGAGATTTTTTTTATTTGATTTTGAAATCTCCTGAGTTTCTGTTTGTATCGACTCTATGTGCTAGAGGGCTAAATTTGTACATTTCAGCTATTAGCAAAGGTTGTAAAAATTATTCCATTGTGCGTCAGATGACCCCTATGATTTAATCTCACAGCCATGAAACCAAGATACTTTCACAGAAAATCAGTTTCATGTGTCCTTAAGTTATTTTCCCTCTCTGCTGCACACTTCCTGCTAGTAGATGGCTTCATGCTTGGTCTCTTCCTCTCTTCCTCCTGCTCAACCTCACTCTCCCTTTTCCTGCCCCCAAAAGTCACCCGAGCGACGAAAAGGAACATGCTAGCCATTTCCCCAGAAACATCTCAGCAGCAAGCCTCGGCAGCCTTTTAGTACACCACACCTCCAACCACAACCATCAGCTGGAACCGTCTGTGACCGACCCCCTCATGGGCACCACCAACTCCACGGTGGACAACGACACTCGCATCGACATGGACAGGAGTGAATCACAGGTGAGTTCCAGCTAAAGCTTTTCAGTCTAAGTTTTCTTTCAGGATCTTCTTTCTTCTTCATCTCTGTTGCTGTGTTTGCAGCTAAAGGAACCAACTCTAGGCCCCGGCATGCATCGATCCAAGTCGAAGCATGAGCTGAAGCTGCTGGAGAAGATTCCAGAAAATGCTGAGGCCACAGTCGTCCTTGTAGGTCAGTTATTCCTGTTAAAAAACAAAAGATTTGATCTCATCTTTCTACTTTAAACATGTACATTTGTTCTGGTTTTATCCTTATTTGCCTTTTTTTTTTTTTTTTTTTTTCCTCTTGCGTTTTTCCAGGTTGTGTCGACTTCCTAGAGCAGCCCACAATGGCGTTTGTGAGGCTTCAGGAGGCAGTGGAGCTGGAGTCTGTTCTGGAAGTACCTGTTCCGGTCCGGTTCCTCTTTGTCCTGCTTGGACCTCCAACTACCAGTATGGACTACCATCAGATCGGACGCTCAATCTCTACCCTCATGTCTGACAAGGTAAGCAGACAAAAGCAAGTATAGAGTTTATATTTTTATTCTTAGTGTTTAACTTGTAAACATTTCTTCTTGTCATCAGCAATTTCACGAGGCAGCTTACCTGGCAGACGACAGGCAGGACCTGCTCAATGCCATAAACAGTTTCTTGGACTGCAGTATCGTTCTGCCGCCGTCAGAGATGGCAGACGACGAGCTGCTGCGCTCTGTTGCTCGCTTTCAGAGAGAGATGCTCCGTAAGAGGGAGGAACAAGAACAAGTTAAACTCCTGGCAAAAGAACCGAAAAGTTTTGAGGATAAAGGTAAGCTTCTCTGTTATTTTCATTTCAATTCAATTTAACTTTATTGATCCTCTTAGGGAGTTTTTTTTTTTTTTTTGGTGGGGGTGGGGGGGTTATCATGTTACTGGATAACAGCTTTGTTTTTATCACCCAGAGGCCCTCCTCAAACCTTCAAAGAAGTCAGACGATCCCTTAGAGAGAATGGGCCGGCCCTTTGGGGGGCTCATAAGAGACGTTCAGCGTCGATACCCGAAATACATCAGCGACTTTAAGGACGCCCTGAACAGCCAGTGTATGGCTGCTGTTATCTTCATCTACTTTGCTGCTCTCTCTCCTGCAATCACATTTGGAGGTCTGCTAGGTAAGGGTGGGAGGGTTGTCTCCAACTTAACCAGTTTTTATTCAGGGTTTTGTGATGTAGAAAATAAACCCTTAAAAAGATGTCCAAAGTCTTTCAATCATTGCATTAACAAATATCTTGCACAGTTTTAAGGGAAACTGTGGGTTTTTAGGGAGGCATGTATAGTCAAGGTATGGCTAAAATTTCCTAAAACTTAATGCCAGTGTTTTAAATTCCCATTAAACAGAGGTTAAATGTTTTGATCTCAAATCCAAAAGGTTTATTTGGTGCAAATAATCTTTGTTCATCACCCAAACACTTCAGTGAAACTCTGTAGAGACAAGAATGAAAATCGGCAAAAGAAGGACTTGGCCTTCAGGATATCAAAGTTTATCAGCAGTTTTACCAAAATTTCAAACTGATTGCATATAAAGTCTATAATGACCTTCTGTAGGGTCTGCATGAGAGAGGTCCTCACAGGTGGGGGTGCTAACTTACAACGTGATGCATAAAGTGAAAGAAAACCTCAGTGAGATATTGGTCCAGGTTTATTGCAACTTTTGTATATATTTAATTTCTTTTTGGATGAAATATTTTCTTTATTTGAGGGGAACTGAATAACACAGAATAAACTAACATTTGGGTTGGAAAATGTTTAGCAGCATTTTATTCCTTCTCAGAGCCATGATGTTTCAAGGAAATAAACACTTTTTATTTCTAATCATGTTGGTCTTTCCTTTTCAAGGTGAGAAGACAGACGGGTTGATCGGTGTTTCTGAGCTAATCGTCTCGACTGCAGTCCAGGGGGTTTTGTTCTGTTTACTCGGAGCTCAGCCGCTGCTGGTCGTGGGCTTTTCTGGACCTCTTTTAGTCTTCGAGGAAGCCTTTTTTAGTGTAAGTTTATAATCAGTGAAGCTAATATTGAGGTAACAACAGAAAATATATTTGAGGGAATAAAATATTTTCGGAATGCAGGTCTGCAATTTTGTTTAGTTATATGCAAATAGTAGAATTATCTTCTAAATAGTTTTTGGCCATCTAACTTTATTTGTTGCTGCATATTGACCAGGATTTATAAGAAAAAGAGATTTGTAATCTCAATGAGACAATTGGTTTAAAAGAAAAGGAATAACAAAAAAAAAAGGAAAAACTGATGAATAAAAAATGTAATTAATTCTTTTAACAGAGCCGCTAGTTTTCTGTGAACATGTTGCCTAAATCATGTATAGCATGTTTATTTTGTTATTTTATGATATTCATCTGACTGGATGTATAAATGTGTGGCCACTTTATGCAAATGTTCGCATTCTTACTCTATTTGTTGATTTAACTTTTCATGCAGTTCTAGTGGTTTAGGTTTGGTTTCTGCAGATAAAATGCACAGAAAATGTTCTCCTACTAATTGCACTCAAAGAGGACATAAAACAATCATAAAACAATGTCCTCCTCCATACTTGAAGACACGACTATCAACATCAGAAAAAGATGGCTGTAGTGATGAGTTCAGGCTGATGGTTTTTAGTGATCTGTGTTCGAACATGTTCCAGCTTATAAGATGGCTCCAAACGGTTTGCTCTATATCCTTAGTTAAACTGAGCCGGATATAGTTGATACGGTGCCGTCTGTAGATTTTAGTGTCAGATATGGCCGCAAGCCGATATTCTGGGTCAATATTGAAATGTTTTTTCTTGGATCGGCTCATGCATCCATGCATCTGGTGGTTTATTACATTTATTAGACCTGTGGGGCATTTATCGTCGTATCATTTTATCATGGAAAAGTGATATCTGCTTCACGAATGTGACCCCCGCAAAAAATCAGCTACTCGTATCTAGGTTTGATTAGACTCGCATCAAATAAAACGTCTTGCCGTCAGCCTTAAAAAACCTCTATTAGTCAATCTCAACCGTTCACAAAGAAAAAGGACAAGCATGATTTAAAGATGAAACATTTACCTTTGGGTTCTGTTTGGAAAAAATCAGAGACTTCTGAATAGAAAGATCAGCTGTAAGATTAAGTTGCTTTTATTGAGTTTTTTTCCATCTTGTTTGTACATTTATGGGTCATCTACATACAGATGGTAATTTTATGCAGGGTTTGTGGAAGCTGGCCAATAGGAAGTAACTGAATATAAACATGAAGAAGAGCACAAAGATGGAGCCCTGAGGTATCCCATGAATGAACTGAGTAATTTAGGTTTGCTGTTTAAAATTTAACAAAAAAAAAAAAAAGAGGTGAAACATGATGTTTTGGCAAAGACAAAAAAGTGAAAGTTAGATCATTGGAGAAGGTTTTTCCTGCATAAAGTTTTCTATAAGTTTATGCAGCATTTATTTGCATGTCCTGCCATGCCATGGAAACTGTTCATGATACTCTTCTAACCCCCCCACAGTTCTGCAAAGCCAACAGTATGGAGTACCTAACGGGCCGTGTCTGGATCGGCTTTTGGCTCATTATCATCGTCGTCATCACAGTGGCCTTTGAAGGCAGCTTCCTGGTACGCTTTGTCTCCCGTTTCACCCAGGAAATTTTCTCCTTCCTCATCTCCCTCATCTTCATCTGTGAGACCTTCATCAAGCTGGGCAGGGTAAGAGCCTTAGACTGGAAATTACAAACAGTTTGGGCATGCAGCTGGATTGCGTAACAGATGTTAAATCGAACTGACTAATCTTTGGACGACACTCAAAACATGGGGTCAAAACGAGTATGTTTTCCTAACAAGAGCTTCTAAAAATCTTTTTTGACTGATTTACTTTGAAAGATTAATGGGCTGAAGGCTCAATTTTTCTGCAGGCTTGTGATGCGGGAAGATTTGGTTATTTTTAGAGCTCTGTGGTTCAAATATAAAAATCCTTAAGCCTGGATGTAACAACTTCATGTGTTTTAAAATGCTGTCTGATGAAGGTTTTGTGACTTAAAGCGGGATCTTTTATGTTCAGATATTCAAGGAGCACCCTCTGAAACGCTGCTCCGTCAACAGCACCACAGACGGAGATATATCTGTAGAAAACATCACTGCAATGCAAAACAGCAGCACCAAGGTCGTCACGGTGACCGGAGAGCCCAACACCGCTCTGCTCTCTCTGGTCCTCATGGCCGGAACGTTTTTCATCGCTTTTTACCTGCGAAAGTTCAAGAACAGCGCCTTTTTCCCTGGGAGGGTGAGCATGCATGATTTTATGCAGTAGGAGTAGGACCTGCATGGGAAAACGAAGAGTAAAAATCAATTTTTTATCCAAGAACTGAAGCTTTGAACCTCCAGAGATTGATTCATTCAAGTGGCCCAACTGAAATAATTTTAGACCTTCCTTGATCAAATATGATGTAAAAATTAGATTTTTATTTTTTAAAAGACGTCTCAGGCTAACTGTCAGCTAAGTGTTCCACATAAAGTTGCACCAACAAGACTCTTGTAGCCATCAGAATGGTTCTTGGGTTATTCTGTTCTTTTTACCTGTTGGACCGCCATATGTTCCACCAGCTTTCTGTTCGGAATAAAAATCAAAGAGTTTAGAGCCTGAGGATCTGTATTATTCCACCCAGTGTGTTTAATGAAAGTGCTAGCTATTTAGTATAGTTCTACCACCTCCAAGCTGAGACAGTTCATCCATTTCTCTTAAATTTGAAAGCATCATGTATTTATTTATCTCCCGGTCTGATATTTGGCTTCTCCACATTGATGGGTTGAAGGTATTGATTTTGGTGTCGTCAATCTAACTAGAAGTTCTTTGGTTTGTCTTCTTTCTCCAGATGATTAGATGTGGCTATAGCTTCCTTGTAATAATGCATTAGAACTTTGTGTGAGGAAAAATAAAAAAGGGTTCTAGTGGGATTTACTGAAGTAAAAAGATACGATCTGGTTAATGTTTCTCTTTGTTTTCAACCAGCCTGCCTTTTGTTTTGTAGTTTCGTAGGGTTATTGGAGACTTTGGTGTCCCTATTGCTATCCTCATCATGGTTCTGGTGGACTACAGCGTAGAAGACACCTACACTCAGGTTGGTTTTGGATCCATTGTTGCCTCAGGTCTGTTTATCTGAACAGCAGCCATGTTCAGAGCCGTCTTTGTTCCTGCTCAGAAACTGAGCGTCCCCAGGGGTTTCTCTGTGACGAGTCCCGACAAACGAGGCTGGATCATCAATCCTTTGGGCTCGGACGGTAAATTTCCCATCTGGATGATGTTCGCCTGCTGCTTGCCTGCTCTGCTGGTGTTCATCCTCATTTTTATGGAGACTCAGATCACTACGTGAGTAACACTGCTGAAAGATGTTTGTTTTGATTCTGGTAAATCATTGACTAGAACTGGCTGATCCTAAACGGACCTGGCTGACGCAGTTCTGAAAAAAGCTCAGGGACTCACTGTACTACTGAATTAGGGGAGTCACTACACAGACAAAGCTACTCGTTTCTGTTTCCTTTAGCCCTTGCCTCATATTTCCTTCCATTCTTGTTCTTACCCGTCGCTCACTCCTGTTACTCCTTCCTTTTTTCCTTATACATTTTCTTTTTCCCCTCAGCTTTCCTTCTATCATTCCACCTCTATGTCCGACTCCAGATTCTTATTGGCACTTTCATATTTTATCTTTCCTTTCTTTCCGTTCTCTTTCCATCCTCCATATTTAAAACCTACCTGCTGCATAAATACTTGCCTAAAATTAGTATTAGGTCTTTCTTTTTCATGATAGAATTAGTTTAAAGGACCAAGAACACTCAAAAGCAAATCTGGAAACACGCAGCTTTGACATTGTGTAGGAACCCTCTGATACTTGGTTTGGATCTTTGTTAAACATTAGGATATTTTAATTTTTTTTTTTATTTCAAAGATCTTAACCAAGACAAGCAGGCAAAGGTTGATCTACAAACAAATGATTGTAGAAAATGGCAGGACTGATCCAAAAAGTCACAAAGGTGGAGGAGATTTGAATTTGGGAAATCCAAGACCTGCCAATAATTACCTCAGCTATATTGTTGGATTGAAAACATTTTTTTTTTTGTAATTTAATTAGTATTGTGTAATCAAAGCAGCCCAGCATGTAAACATCAACAACAGAGTGTCTTCAGCCAAGAGGCTTTTCCAGATCTGGTGTAAGACGGAGCATTAGAAGATCCCTCCTGCCTACAGCTATCAACACCTGCAACATCTCATTAAAACTGCCCATGTTTTACTGCAACACTTAATTCCCCTTTGGGATTATTTATTTTGGTTGGTTTGTAACTAGAAAGGGTTGAATCCATCACTGAATGGATCATATGAGCCAGAGCGGCAGTTCGCGGCAGTCTGAGCTGCCCTTAAACACCAGAGCTAACTAAACTGGTGGTGGTTGTTAGGCAACAAAGTAGATCTGAAACTTACCTGATCAGACATGTTTTTGGTTCTATGATGTAGGATTTGATCTAGAGGGTTAATGTGACCTTTTCTCTACCAGTAACTATTTGAGTCTCTCTAGCCAGTAGGATATAGCGCTCCTAGTCGCTAAAAGCTAGTGTTGCTTTAAAGAAATTACAGAGAAAAGTACATCTGCATCAGCAATTATCAAAAGATCAAGGGAGGACGAAAAAGCAGCTGTGCTATTTTCCGTCCTGCAGGCTTATTGTCAGCAAGAAGGAGCGGATGCTGGTGAAGGGTTCTGGTTTCCACCTTGACCTCCTGCTGATCGTGGTTCTCGGCGGCTGCTCAGCTCTGTTCGGGCTCCCATGGATGGCCGCTGCCACCGTTCGCTCGGTGACCCACGTCAACGCCCTCACTGTGATGAGCAAAGCCGTCGCCCCCGGAGACAAGCCCCGCATCCAGGAGGTGAAGGAGCAGAGAGTCACGGGGCTCCTAGTTGCTGTTATGGTTGGTCAGTGTCACATACTGGGACTGTGTAGTTCCTAATGATGCTGTTTTTGTTGCTTGTATTTAATCTAGTTTTCTGTCTGCTTCCAGGTTTGTCCATTGTGATTGGAGACCTGCTGCGTCAAATCCCCCTGGCCGTGTTGTTTGGTATCTTCCTCTACATGGGGGTAATGTCACTCAACGGCATCCAGCTAACAGAGCGAATGATGCTGCTCCTCATGCCACCAAAGTATCACCCTGACCACACTTATGTACGCAAGGTAAGAGGAGTGTAAGATGGAGAATTGCTGCTTCACAGAAGAAATATTCCTGCACAGCGTGCAAGTTTACTCAACTGATGGGTTGATTTGTGTCCCTCAGGTACGAACATGGCGCATGCATCTGTTCACCTGCATCCAGATGGTCTGTCTAGTCGTCCTCTGGTCCGTAATGTCGACCCAGGCGTCTCTGGCTTTCCCGTTCGTCCTTATCCTCACAGTCCCCGTCAAAATGTTCGTGCTGCCTCGCGTCTTCAATGAGAGAGAGATGGCCTGTGTAAGTGAAACCACTGGGGGAGGTGTGAGCTGGTTCAGCCTTCCTGCATAATCCAGACCCTGTGCTTCGTGAGAGTGTTGGTTATCAGCTTTATAGATGGTGTTTTTAATAGAAAAACTCAATGGTATTTTGTTGTAACTGCTATGTTCTTCAAGAGATATTTATTATAATCCTCTTATCCAGTCCAATCTATCGATTTGGACTCTTAACACTGAAGTCATGGTACTTTTAATAGAAAAATATTAATAATAAAAATGCCAGCCAATGAGATGAAGTTTTTTAGTGTGAGATTAATAAGCTGTAATAAAAGACAAAGTTATTTTACATGATATTTATATATTTCTGCTTACTGTAACATAAATCTCCCTTCTCTCTTTTTTTCTTAGCTGGATGGTGACGATGCAGAACCAAAGTTTGACGAGCGTGACGGTCACGACGAGTACTCTGAGATGCACATGCCCGTGTAGCTATGCTGCCGGGCTTCCTATCACCACTGAGCTGAACTCTGAGCTCTACTATCGAAACCTCTCAGAACCAGCAAACTCCGGGTCAGAAACGTAAAAGTAAAGCTTGCTGGAACGCATGGTCAACAATATCGTTGTTGGGCCTTTTTTTTAAATTTTTTTTTTATGTGCTGGATAGTGGCAGATTTCTGTAGCGCTACAAAACAAAGTGAAGAGATTTAGCTTTTTTTCATTATATTTAGTTTTATTTATTTCAGGGGACAGAAGATTTAAGATTAAAGAAAGTGATTACAAGCTAAAAATAATTACCTAGCAGTAGATGTATGTGCAAAATGATTACCTTTTAGCCCTGAAAGGTTGCTATGATTCACATTGAATATGTGGAAAATTTCTAGGATACATTCCTTTTTATTAACATGTTGTTAGTTTGTCACATAATGTTTTTCTTTCTTTCAAACCCACTAAGCGCCTTATGACGGAAACAATATACTGAAGTGTTTTTATTTCACCTCATTCTGTCTTACTTTAGACAGTCAATCACTTTAAACATGAAGCTTGTAGCACTTTTTATAAGAAACCAAATCTTTACTGTATTGTGATAATTTTATCTTAGTTTTCTTATAAACTTCTGGAATAATGATATCACTTTAGGTGAGGAATTTTCTTAATTTATGGGTTCTTTAAAACCAATGCTGCAGTTTAAATCATCTGAATCAGTGCCTGCAGTGATGCGAGTTCACCAGCAGAGGGGGATCTTGGATTTTTCACCCCTCAAAAAAAACAGCGTTACTGTTGTATGAATGCTATGAATTCTTGTTTCTCGTCATGCAGAGTTAATTTTTGCTTTTTATTATTTAAATGACACGGTGGTTTCACAAATACACTCGAATCATTTCAATGCACATGTACAGGGCACTAATGTTCGATTACTTTCTGTTTTACACTCGGTGAGGTTGGTTTCTGTTAAAATGCTGTTAATTTATTACTACTTGTCCAAGTGCCAAATATCTACTGTGTGTGTAGAGGTCAGAAGAATAAGCTGTAGCAGTTTGGTTATCTTCTGATTGTCGACACTTTTACCCATTTTAACTCTAAAACATTCCAGATTTTAACTTTATTTATGCTTTAATCATTTCAGTTTCAGCCATATTTCCATGTAGACTGTGCAGATAATGCTGATGATTTCTCTCTTTGATGGAAGGTTTTAAAACGATGTGCTTTGTATAAATGGTTTGCCTCATGCTGCATCAGTGCAACCCGGATGGGTTAAAGTTTTGACTGAGTCAAACACCTTAACTCTTCCTGACTTCTGTTACAGCCACACATGTGTGTCAAACACTACTTTGAGGGCGGGGGGAGTTAGTGTTTTATAATGGCAAATGTTACAGTGTTGAGCACTTTGAAATCAGACATCTCTGAATTATGCATCTGTGGCTTCACTGCTGTTTGTTTAAAGAAGATTTTCTCTGCTTTTAAAGTATGCAAACACTCAGCTGCGCTTTATCCACAGTTAGTTAGAAGTGGCAGATTTTGTGCAGTGTTTTCAATCAGTGTGCCTTTCTAGCTTTGAATTTTGTGATCAAATCTTTATGAAGTGTGTAGTTTTTCTTTTTTTTTTTTTTGCAACGCGAAGTCCGTGAGGCTGTTGCTGATGACTTGTGCATCCATGGCTAAGATACTGATGACAAATAAAAAGTATTTTCTATTTATCTGGTCTGCATTTTCTTTGAGAAGTTGCTTTTCAGCCTTTCTATGGATTCAAATAGCCTTTATTAAGAAGTGAAAGCATGTTTCAAACATTTTAAATGTAAAACCAGTAGCTAGTAATTATAGCATCCAGTTTTCAATAAAAGGATGGGAGTTGAAAGGTAACAGTTGCAACTTTTTTATTATACCCTTAGACATAAGAATCAGATTTTAGGCCTTAAAGTTGTTGCTTCATCAGAGCAGATAATGATCCAAAATTTTTAAGCAGAGTTAAAATTGGCAGATATTTTGAGTGAAGTGGATTCCATAACCCTGTTCTACCAGGAGGGGGCGACTCTTCTAAAATCCAAGGTGTGTAAATTTGGCAGTTCTTTTAACAAATGACTGCCATCTAAACAGACGATAAATACATTTTTTGCTTTCTTTTAGCGTGTGTGTGTATACACATTGTTATTGAATATTGTTATCTTCTATCGCTTCTAACCTATGAAAAACGATGGTACCAGCCCAGTGTGTTGCCTCTGCTCCATGAGTGACTTGCTACACATTTAAACGGTAAACCACCAAATTTAATATTTATTCAGTCACTTTATTAAAATGATATCCGTTTATATTTTCAACATTCTGTTTATTATTCTTTAGTTACTATGATTTTTTTTTTTTCTTTGCAGTGAACATTGGGGCTCTTTGGACTTATAAATTTGCTTAAATAACTTTGACAACAAACTAAGAAAAACTTGTATAAATAAGATCTATTAGCAGTTTGTCAGTTTTTAAAAGAGTTGTTGTGAATTTCCACAACAGAACAAGCTTAAAAGTTAAGGGGGGGAGGAACCGTAGCAACAGAGGATGGTTACAAAAAGTGATTTTTCTCCAATCAGAAATAGCCTAATGATGACACTAATGCCACACATGCTCAGTTGGATGCAAACCTTGAAGAGAAAAAGCAAGAACATTTAAGAGCTTCACGATTTATTAGAGAAAAAAGAAAAAAGGTATGGAAGTCTTTGTTTGTTTTCTTTGGTCTTTTTTTAGTGCTGTCATTTTTATTATTTAACTCAAACGTATGTGGTCTAAATAAGTTTACTTTCAGCTAATACAGTTTGCATGTATCGAGATCACCTAGTTTCCAGCTGACAGGAAGAGGGGCTGTGGTAACAGCTGTCCCCATTAATAAAAAACAGACTGCATCATCTTAACATCTTTTTATTCATTCTTTGTTCAATAATGCTGCTAATCGGCTTTGAGCAGGGTTAGGTTTACATGTGTGTCCATGTGTCTTCATTTTTACAATCGTGTGTTTGTGTTAAGAGTAAATAGTGGTCTATATA
>JAUZNJ010093088.1:0-22195 GCA_034780135.1 Jordanella pulchra
AGAGAAAAATACAGGCAGAGACGATATAGCCGATAAATTAAATGACGTCGATAGTTTTTATTTATCGTGCAATTAATGGATTTATCGTTTATCGCGACAGGCCTAGACACCGGAGCAACCAAATGTTTCAGGGATAGTGAGGGAGAACTGGGATTTTACGATAACCTGATTGCTTACCGTGAAAATGGGAAATCACAGTAAGAAGTTGACCATTTCTCTGGAGGTTTCTACCTGCTGTGGTAGTCTGTGGCTAAGGGACTCCATGTTGCAGGGATGTGTTCATCCTGATGGCTGCCGTTTGCATTATAAAAATGTATTATTAAGAGGCTCAAATCGGGATAAAGCTGGAGAACTAAGCTCTACTGAATGACGTTTGTTTTGGAGTTAGGGGCATAGTTGATGATTTAATATAGGTCAACATAACTTTACATATCTCTGCTCTGCCTGCTTAGCATATTTTTGCACTCTGTTTTTACTGGCTGATTGTTGCCGATGACTCACTGTCAGAGTTTTTGGCCAATCAGCAGAGTTCAACTTATAGACGATGAAATAAAACTTGTTTTAGCTTCAGGCTTTAGGCGGCTGTCCGATGAACCCCTAGCTTGCCAGACTCAAAAGTCTCCTTTTTTACATTATCTCAATAACCAGTGTTCTGTCAGGTAGCAGGGATAGTCAGAACCTCGGCTCCAAAACTGCCTCTTCTCTTCCACACAGCGAATGTGCTCAAAAGCATAAGCAATGTGATTTAGATGACTGAAAGTCGTTTCATCTCTGTCTCCATATACCAAATTTCTTAAATGTTTCATGGTTGTGAGATATAGTTGCATGGTTTTATCAATATATTTTGGCCCTTGCCAAAAAATTATAAAACAAAGCTTTGTTTCTTTCCTTTTATATTTTTGACATCAGTAATACAGTTACTGATAATAATAAGACACAATCTCTTGAATTAAGTTTGTTTGATCAACCGTTTCATTTCCACTTTAAAGCTATAGTTGTTAATCTTGTTCAGAAACCCTTTTTGTTATATTGAATGAAAGGGTCGTTCCGTCCTTAGAGTACCTTATGAATTCAGAAAAAGGAACGGAAACAACACATGTCTGTGAGAGACGCCTCTAAAAACTCTGACCAATCACCGCTATTCGGTCAGTGGTGGGAAAAAAAATCTGATGCCTTCATCTCTATTCCTCTTTCTCCGCGTGCAAGCTCATCAGGTTTGGCGGAACTATTCACAACACCCCTTTTCAAAATTCATGAGGTAAGTATTGCTAAAAATAACATGCTAAAACTTCTATGGTTAGAATTGTTAAACTTAGCATGCTACATTGAAAGCTACAATAACAATATACTTTATTTACAGATCAATGAGACATGAGCAAATTCAGTTGAATTCCAAAATGTTTTGAAAAAAAATGGCTGAGTCACCTCCCCTCTGCCTTGCATAGGTCTGGTGTGAGATTCGCATTCAAGTTTGCAGGTGAGGACTTTGCTTTGAACAGAGGGGGCGGTGAAGTGCCGCTTTCAAATCTTGCTAGCTCTCCAAATAATACAAACCATAGGTATAAAACACCATCAAGTCAGGAATATCTTATAGAATAATCTGTGGGGGAATTAAGTGTCCTAAAAATTACAGAGGGGGCAGATTGGGGCAAAATGACCTTGCCGTGTGAATCAACCTTAAGTAACATTAACCTTTTTTGTTGCATCTGGTAGGATACTTTTTGTATCTTTGTTATTCAGGAACCAATTGAGAATTCTTTTTACTTCCAACAGCCCCTGACAGAGAGGATTAGTCATCAATGTTTACAAAAATACATGTGCAGTAGGAAGAAAGCTTAAATATAGAAATGTGATTTAAAATTTGCTCCTTTGATAGAATGGAAAAAATGACAAATATCAAACAGGCTTCTAAGTTTCAAAATATTTACAGCCTTCTTAAATTTTTCCAGTCAGTCTGGCCTACGCATCGCTAAATGATCAAAGATGGATCACTAGAAATTGCTACTAAAAGACCCTCTACCCTCCAGTTGCCAAGGATACTGCAACAGAGCTGCATGGAGGTGGTGATAGTGGTTTTCACTGGGAAAAGAGCAGGGAAGTTCTGAAAGAATGATAAATGTATTCCTGGCTATTTCTTTCTCCTAAGTTACTTATTATGGTTAACCACTGAGAGATGCATTTCACAATTACTCTAGTCTTATTACAATCCACTCAGGTCTATGTATGGATTACTGCTTAGTTTTTATGTGCAGTATTATCCAAATTCCCTCAACATAAAACTTACATAAATTTAGGATTTTCTGATTAAGAATTTCTTTCAATCTCTTAAATCTCTCATCTATGAGAAGAAGGTAAAGGTAAATGCAGGAGCTCCTCAGAAAAAAAAAAAAACAGAGCAATGAAGTAAGTAAATTAAGACACAAGTATAACTACTGTGTGTGTGTCACTGGTATGACAGCAGGGAGTGACACTGTCAAAATAATTACAGATAAAGTAAAAATAATTTCTTTTTCAGACCGCTTTTTCTTTGCTTTAAGTTAAGCATGAAACATACTGTAATGAAATCTGTCCAGCAACAATTACTTGTTTTTGTTTCAGGAAGCTCTGGACCAAAAATGGGCAGTTCTCATACTTTAAAAAGTATAATGGAAGTGTATTTGTCAAAAAGCTTACAGGTTTTATTAAGCTTTGAATAAGAGAAATAAAAGTTAATCTTTTCAGTTAATGATGAACTATCCTTATGATAAACAGGAATACAGTTTAAAAAAGAGAGAGTTTGATGCAGTTGGATGAAAGATGAACATGTTTGTGAAAAAAACATAAAGCCAAGGTATCAAGCTCCCTGTACTGCCTGAGTAATATATTTTTTTTACCCAATAATACATTTTTCATTAAAAACATTTTGACGGTTAAATTAGTAAACATCCGAAAGATGATGAGATCATGAGTTGGTTAACCAGTGATTATTAGTCATTAGGGCAACTGGGAGGAACGGAAGGAGATTCATGTTAAATGTTGGGCAATTTTAAGGGCATGTCTGGGTCAAAAAAGTAATGTTCAACCTTTAAACTTATATCTCTGCTTCTTTCTGTGTGTCTGCTTCTGTGTCTTTGAACCCCACTCAACCTCGGCAGACGGCCGCTCACACCGAGCCTGATTCTGAGGGAGGTTTCTTCCTGTTAAAAGGGAGTTATTCCTCTCTACTGTCTCTACATGCATGCTTGGTGTGAGGGATTGCTGTCAAGTCAATGAGTCGATGCAATCAACTGGTTTTCCTTAGATAGAAAACTTTGAACCAATGTGACTGTGTAATTTGATTGAATTGTCTCTGTAAAGTGCCTTCAGATGACATGTGTTGTGAATTGGTGCTATATAGATAAAAATGAATTGAATTGAATTAAACTTGCACAATAGTCCTGTAAATACAGTTTGTGATAACTACAAAGTTTTTTGATTACATAAAAACACATACAGTTTACAGCTCTCCAATAAAACTTTTTAATCTCTAATCTCATGTCCGTCTAGTAATTGTGCAATGAACAGAGCATTAGGTCAGTTGGTTTACATGTGTTTTTTAGTTTAATTTGTTCTAACCCAGCATCCAACATTACATTGCACCTAAAAAGTTACCTTACTGACTATACTTCTAACACACACCCACAGTACACTATACTGTACACTTAAACTGATCACATCCAGACAGTTTATGTTGAGTTATTTAAATACATGCCTCGACGAGGTTTTAAAACCTTCCTCAATTCCATGTCACCTCATTTTTGTTGTGGCTCTTAAGCCTGGGTCATAACAGTGTCTTCATATTCTGACCTGAAAACATACTGAAAAAAACCCCACTAAGGTTAAAACGCGAATCTTTCCTTTAGCTTCGTTCAACAGCTTTAACATCATTATAAAGAGCTTCTAAAGCAAAAGGTTTATGAGTTCACATTAAGATATTATGAAACAAATAGTTTGCAAATCAGTTAAATCAATATTGTAACAGAAAGACATAAAGAGAAAGCATATTTTATTAGATTTTGTGACTCATGACATCTTACTTTTATATCTGGGCCGTTACAGTTGAGGCTCATCCCTCGCTCATCCGTGATCTCTGTAATCTCTGAGAGGTCATCATCCTCAAACTCATCCAGACTGATGTCATGAGTCAGCCTAGTTGTGGCAGAAGATTAGGATGAGAAGGGGTAGGAAGAGATAGAAAGGAGAAAAAGGAAGTTAATCTCTATGCATTTAAAATTTACAGCTCTACCATACCCATGAGATAAATTTAAATAGTTTTACCAAAAGAAATAATTATCTCTCTAAAGTCAGAAATTATTCCAGAACATTTCAAGTACTAAGTATCATAGCCTTGAAAGGACGAGGAATTAATGGAAATACAGTTTCAAGCATTGTGCAATCATACATGTTGATTTCTGGTTTTGTTTAATATAAAACCTAAACATTCTGATTTGGGACCATCAATTTAATTAGCAAATGATTATCAAATTAATTTCTGTAAAAATAATATGACTTGTATGGTACTGACATTGGCATAATTAAAAAAAAAATAGAATTGTAAATGTCTTGTAGGTTCCTTGTTGAAGCGTTATACATACATGGAATATGGGAGAAGATGTTAGTTTCAAAGACTATAAATAGATTTGTATCCAAAAAAAGCAAAAGGAACAGCAAATAACCAGAATTTTCATTAAGTTTATTTCCAATCACCTCCTGATGAGATGGTACCAGCAGTATGTTTGTAACACTATACGAAGAATAGACTTTGATGTTATTTCATTAATCATAATTTGACTGACTATCCTTAACCATAAAGTACACAGCAAGACCTACACTGTAATTATTTACTGAGGAAATCAAAGTCAAAGTGAAGTGCAATATCTTTTGATATGATTATTAATATTTTACATCAGTGTGAAGATTTGCCTTGTGTTCCAATGCTCTTATACTGACGGTTAAAAGGTGCTTACTTGATTGTTTTTTTCATATTTTGTATTGTGTTAAGATGAAAACACAAACAAAAGTGTACCCTCAAGACCAACATTTCGCTAAATTTATACATACACAGTCCTCTTTTGGAATAATCAATTATTAAAATTCAATTCATAAACACCGTCAAGCTACAAATAGAGTGTACCTTCCTTTTACCAGTATTGTATGCAAAAACAGTTTGTTTCTAGAGACCAATCTGATATTAATATCTAAGAAAAGTCTAGATTGGCTATCTGTGAAAATCTGCCCAACCCATTCGGCCGGATCTATCCAGTCTACTTTTATTTAATTCATTTAATTTCCCTTTAGGATAAATAATGTATTTTTGAATTTTAATTGAATTAAATTTGGAATACAATGAAGTTTGGTTAAAAAACTTCATCAGTGGAAAAAAAATGTACCATTTTGGCCCCTGGGCATCTGTCTTTGTTACATGTGTTTATGACTTTCTTTTCTGACCTTATACTAATTTCAAGTTGCTTTTTGGGAAATACATGTACTTGCTTGTAGAGAGGAGTTTATGGCAGCCTCATAAAACAAAAAAAAAAAAATCTGTGGTGATGATAATATGGAGCAAAAAGAGCTCTGGTGTCAGAAAAGTATCAGAATCAGGTCAGAAGTGACAAAAATGTGGACTGGTGCGTTCGTTTTGGATGTTGCAGTTGTTTTTAATTTAAAAAGCTCAGTTTTTATTTATTAATGCACAGTATATTGTTGAATCAAATACAATCAGGAATTAAGAAAGACCATACTAAAAAGTAAGAAAAATGATCAGTGTGGAATTAAAGACATGCACCAACTTTGAAGTGTATCTAAAACCATAAGACCCCACATAGAAATCTTAAGAACAAACAATATATTTGCAATGCTTTTTAAATAATACTTATGTTTTTAGTAAAACATTTTTTCAATAAAAAAAATCTTAAAAAATTGTAGATTATTATGGACTACCCTGAGCATCGTCTTCATCAGTGTTATAAAACAACAAAGCGTCATCACTCAGCGGTTTTTTTAGATGAACTATTAAGAAAACTTCTTCAGGAGAAGGCCTTTAACACTGTTTTTCTATGATGTTACAAATATTTTGCTTAATGCCCTGCACTTTTCATGGCATTCTCACCTTCAGAGAGGTTATGCCGCTTCAACATTCAGCACTATTTAGGTGATAACTTCAGGAGTTTATCAAGTATTCCTTTTTACACACAAAATTGCATAAAGTGCATTATGCATCCTTATAAGAGTAAATAACCCTTGACCGGACTGTGGATCGAATCCTGGTTCTGCTCTAAAGGTTCTCTTGCAAATATGGGTGAGGCTCCACCTAAGTTGTGTTCAGACATTTTCAGAAATATAGCTGTAAAAGGACATGAAATTTGAATTCTAGATCATTTTGATGACTAATTGGATGCTGCTTCAGATCAGATACATCACTATTGCACTGCAGTATTATGTATGAATAAAGACATTTAAATTTGTATATTACTCCAAAGTCCTTTTATACATCTATTTTATGATTATTTTTGAGTCTAAACAACAAAATGAACAACATTTCTTTTTTAAATGATCTTTCATACTGTAAATACTGATCAGAACACAGTTGTAAGGCTATGACCTGTCGTTTTTCTACTAGCTTTAGCTTATTAGAATATTTACAATCCTCCCTTTGATATACTGACATACGTTACCTGCTATTTCTTAACAACTTTGAAATGCTTTTTTCATCCCAACATCTTTATCCTTTTCCCTTTTCTATTTTGTGTCCCCAAAAGCTGTTTTTCCTGCCTTTTCATCTTAGGCTCCCTTTTATCAGATAACAACAAATAAAAATAATCGCTTTAGGATGTGGTAACCCTAGTTTGTTTGCATATACGTTATATGAAAGAGAGAAAGAGAGAGATAGAGAGAGAGTCTGGCCTAGGTGGCTCATATGCTACAGTATCAGATAAGTAGAAAGGTGAGGTCTTAACAGGATGCAGCATATCTTTGTAGATAAATAAAATGCATAGTAAACAGAAGTTATTGTGACACATTATCATCATCACGCTTATGGCTTCACTGTTTTCTAGCATAAAAATATAAGAGAAAAACATAAAGATAATAATAATTATAGCATCCTCCTTCTTTTGCAGCAGCAAGCCTAGGTATGCTTGCATTGACAGACAAGCGTGGCTAGTACCCTAGCCAGGAATATTGAATCAAGTTTGAGAAAACAACTGTTAACATCTCCTGATCCTCATCACTTCTGCCTGCTAGCTGCGGATAGTTAAGATGCTAAGCAGTACAATGTTTTTCTTAAAAGAATAAAACATAAAAAGCTAAAAACAGTCACAAAAAGCACATAGTAGAAAACAAATAGTTATCTAGTTCTTTCTAGTTATCTAGTTATCGCTGGCTATGTTGACATGGACACAAATAATCGAATGAAAGACCTGATCAGATCAAGAATGTTTCATGTAAATCTGTCAGACTGAAGATTCTAATCTGATTCGGTGCGATCAGAAAGAATTTCAGTCCAATTAAGAGTGTGTTTTTTTTCCGATGGCCATTCCGATTGGCGTCCATGTAAACACACATTTGG
The DNA here is from genome assembly GCA_034780135.1 of Jordanella pulchra. Lineage (NCBI taxonomy): Eukaryota > Metazoa > Chordata > Actinopteri > Cyprinodontiformes > Cyprinodontidae > Jordanella > Jordanella pulchra. Next base: position 7,586 of record JAUZNJ010093088.1, read on the forward strand.
ATCTTTGGAGAAAATTCATGTCTTCTATGCATGTGTGCAACATCAGTGTGATGTTTTCCTTTGCTAACCTTCATTCACTGATTGAGGACTGGACCTGAGGGTGTTCAAGTCCAGTCCTCAAGAGCTACCATCCTGTAGCTTTCAGTCAAATCTCTTCTCTAACACGCCTGAATCTAAAGGCTCAGTCCCCTCATTTAGTTCGGCAGAGGTATGGTAATGAGGCACTCATTTGATTCAGGTGTGTTAAAATAGGGTGCATCAAAAGGCTGCAGGAAAGTAGCCCTTGAGGACTGGACTTGAGCACCCCTGCTTTAGAGCCATCTCCTCTTTTAAGGAGAAGGTGGCTCTAACTGTAATGTACGGATGAACATGCCATCCTGCCCTTGTCTTAGCTAAAATGACTACAAAAGTCAAAAATATGATGTGACGAAGGTCCATAGTGGGAAAAAAAAAACACATTAACAGACATCACTGAAGAACAAAAGAAAAATACATGCGCAGGGCAGGCACAAAGAGTAGCTAAAGATGATGATTAGTGGACCAATATGATTTTTTTTTATATATAAAACAGGAAGCTTCTTCTACCACTAAAACAGAAAACTACAAAGATCTGTGCATGCTCAAATGGTTTAATCTGGCCGAAAGCTTGGTACATGTATACATGTCATGATTGAATCATTTTATTTAGTTTCCATGTAAACAGAGATTTTGAACTCTTGAACAACCAAAGTTTAGATCAAAGAAGTGTGTAACGCAGCAATTGTGGTACATGGTAATGTTTCTTTATATTCGGTCAAGGGTACATTGATATTGTAACTCTCTTGGAATGCATATGTGGGCCACCTGCAACCGCCCTTAGCAATTTTAACTTAGGATATGAAAATGTTATAGGAATATCAAAAAAGTAAAGGAGCAAGTTGCCCAAAAAATGGATACAGCTAAATACTAAAACGTTGTTTGAAGAATTTGGCGTGAGAGATCTGATCACCTGAAAATGACTTTTTTTTTCTGACAGTAATTTTCATATAAAAGCTTAACTTAAATACCATGTCTTTTGGAGTAGAAGGGATTCTACAATTAATTGCATTCCCTTAAACAGGCAATGTCTCCCTAAACTCTTAAACTAACAGGTTCTAAATGCATGTTCCTTTGGTTTAGCAAGAAAACCATTCAGGTATAAATGGTAAATTTCTTGCTAAATCTAATGATTTGTAGTTATTATTTTCAGGACTAAATCTGTGCAGTATTTTGCCAGTGATTGTCTTGTTAGCAGTTTCAGAGTGTGACAATGTCTATTAAAAAGAGTACACAGAACTGTGTTTTGATTTGTTTTAATACTCAAATTAACACTTTTGTGAGCTCAAGTATTTTAAAGAAAATTTACCCACATTCTGTTCAGATGCACCGAGTCTGTAGGAGGTTCACTCTGACCACCTAGGGACACTACATACGATGGATAATTCCAAACATGGCCTTTAACCACACCTTTTTAGAAGATTTGATTGAACTCTGCTCTTTATCTTGCTTGTTTGTTTTTAATGTTCTTTTTCTTTATGTGAAATGATGACAACAAAAAATGTCACAATTCAACATCTTCTACTTCTAAGATAGATCCCATAGTATTACCTTACTACAACTACGTTTTTACTTTTTGCACAAATATAGAGCTGAGATTGTTGTGCTAGGCTTGAAAAAATCTAAAATATCATTAACAATACCAGAAAAAGATTGCATGGTTTCTAAGAATGCCAGCTCAGTTGATTTACTTTGTAAAAAAATGAAAGTCACCTTTAGGAGAAAATATAAATCTTCATCACTAAAGAAGCAAAATATATTGGTTGTTTTCAGGTTTCTGAATGTTGTGAAAACAAAGGGAAAGTGAACAAGAAACAAAGTAGTAAATCATAGACAAAAAATCAGGAAACAGACTCAAAGCCATTATTTGCATCGAAAATAAAGAATAAATAAAAACAAGCAGAAAGAAGAATAACTGTTGAGCTTACTGTTATAGATGACTGAGGTGAGTGGGATGTATTAAGATACAAGCTTAACATAAATATTAACCAATAAGACCCTTGTTCTGAGAAGCAGTAGTAACTAAGTCCAAAGCACAGGATAAATGACATTTTTATAAAATCTGATTAGTTTGTGTAAAAAAAAAGTAATAAAAGCTGGCATGATTCATAATAATTTCCTATGAGTCAATATTGTTATAAGCAAATTCTCACAGCTTCAGTATTGGTATTGTATCGGAAATGAAAATGTTGTGTCGGGACACCCCTATGTGAAACATATCAAGATGACTTTCTAAAGACTTTCTAAAATACAAAATTAAATTTTTCCATTCAAGTTGAAATCACCGATACCAAAGGGGTGTTAACACCAAATGCAAATGGAGCAAGTAATTTACATGTTATTCCCATGTAGAGGCATGTTTAGGAGAGGGATGATGTGGAGCAATGTAAAGGATGGGTTTCTAGCGATTCATTCTCTAGAAACCATCTACTATCTATGATTTGGGAGAATAGAGCAAAGGGAGTTCAATAAAATCTAAACTTTTCTTATAATTTGCGTCACATCAACCAATCAAGAACTGAATGTGGTTGCAAGGTAGGATGAAACTGGAAGATAAAAAAAACATGTTAAAACTGGATGAAGTAAAGAATAAACTTCAGACGTTTGTGGGTGGCTTTTTAAAAAGCTGCTTCAATTAGCACTTAGAAAGATTGTCAATCATTCATTTTTCATCCTCCTCTTGTTGCCCCAGAGCTCCGCCCAACCTTAAAATGACTTGCCTTTGCAAATTATGAATAAATCTTCTATGGTACTTGAATCTACAAATTTAATCTCTTTGTTTGGCTCAATTTGCATAAAGTAGGGCCCTATTATTTGTGTTATGTTGCAAAACGGACATGCTCCATTTCTTTATGCATAAGACTTTAGGTAAAGATCAGATGGACATTTCATCCTAAAACAATTACAGTATCTTACATCTATAAATACATATCAAAATCATCTCTGTTTTTTATTGTACCTTAGAGATTTCTTTCTCAGTGACTGGTCTAATGTTTTATGGTTTAAAAGGAAAAAATGCTGCTTGTTATTTTCTCAAATTATTCACCTCTTTCATCTATAGATCGTTAGCACTGTTTTCATTTTATGCACAAATAAACTATTTTGCACTAATTATATGGTGTTTAATACTTTTGAAAGACATCCTATAGGACATAAAGACTGCAGAAATGTGTTAAAACAGGTTGGTTATGGTTAGAGTCTTACAGGGAATTTCAGCTTTTTAGTGTTTGGCCGAGGTCTCCTATTTAACATGTCCTTTTTGATTCTCTGTGGAGAAATCATGTGCTGATGGACACAGCACTACAGGATTGATGCTTCAATTTGTATCACTATGGATTTGGACTAAACTGCTGCAATATTCTGACTGTGGGAGGTGACAAGACAGCCAGCTGGCAATTGTGTATCTTCATGGCATACCTCTTGGCATGCATTGATGAAGGACACTATGACCTCACGCTTAGGAAATAATATGCCCAACAAGCTAACTAGTAATTAAGAAAAATTAGGAGTTTTTAGCCATAGCTAAAAAATATACAGTTATTTTATTTACAAATGTTAGGTCTTGTGCTTGGAATGCCTATATTCCATTATATAACTGAAAATTATAAGCACTTTGAATATTTTTGATACATTTTTGGAGAAATATACAAATGATACAATAAATTTTGTTAATAATGTTAAAATTGGTGAGAAAGGGAAAAATGTGAGGTATAACAAATGTAAACAAAACTCCACAAAAAAGCAAACAAACAAACAAAAAAAAACAATTAACAGTGACAAACCTGAGTCTAAATTTTAGGAAACAACTCGTACTGTTTTTTTTCAGCATGAATGGATATGCAATAATCCCCCGGATTTTAGCTGGCTAGCTAATTTCACCCAAATATACCCTAGCCAAGAGTTAGATTTTATAGAAATGTTGAGCAAACCCTTTATGTCTTTCTCCTTACTAAGTATATGTTGGTATATATTCAGAAATCACTTGATCTTGTTCATATCAACAGAAAAACAAGACTCAATGCAAACAGTCATTCAACGGCTTTGCCCTCTTGCAAGGACAAGATATGGGGTATGATCCGGACAAGGGCTGTCCTGACAAATTCAACATATCAGGTTACAAAAAGGTAAAACACTCCATCATACTGTGCATGAAAACAAACTATATCGACACATACTCTTCCACAGAGTAGTTCTTCTGCATCAGCACTCTTGCAAACATACACATGTGCCACATGAAACCTCCAACACTATTTTTGGCCAGACTACCCACTTACTCTACATGTTCTGCATTCCCCTTTAAAAAAAAAAAAATGTGCAAACAGTCTCATGCATCCGGTCTCCTTCAAGGGCTTGCCTGCTTGAGCTAAACGATACAAGGAAATTGAACAAAATAATGAACAGATATATAGACAGTTGCACACTCACAAGGTCACACTCATACATACTGCTACTCACAAAAAACAATGCCCTACCATTTCTCCCACTGGTCCTCCATCCAACCTTCTCCTCCTTCCCCTCCCGAGTCCATTCTGTACAAGAGGAGGGCATCCACAGGCAAGAGAAGAGAAGGATGAGAAGGAGCAAGAGGGTAAGAAAGTGAAGCAGGGAGGGAGAGAAGGAGGAGCAAACAGGAAGAGAGCTTGAGGAAAAAGGAGGAGGGGTGCAGCTTGTCCGGGTCGGTAAGCGAGGAGTCAGATTCAAAGCATTGCTTGCTACCACTTGTCCAGAGGGGAGAGAGATAGATGGGGTAATTGTTTGAAGCTGTGGCACTGAAGCTGCCAAAGAGGAGTAGTGTTATATAACCTTCACTGTGCTGTGTGCATCAGATTTACTACGCCACTGCAGAAAACTGCTGGTGTTAGCACATCATTCAACAATATGGGAAGCCCCAACTGGGAAAAACATTAGCACAACAGGACACTCCCCACCCTGTCTCTCTCATTTCAACAGTGTCAAGCTTAATTATTCATGAGAAACATCAATTATCAGAGGGTTGCTTTTTTTCTGTTTTGTGTTGCTTACAGAACGTTCTATACTTTCTTGTGAAAGCATGTTTAGGAAGGTAGATTGTTGTCGATTCAGACTGTAAGACTTAATTCCAAATTTTAACTAATGCATGGATGTATTGTATCTTTTTAAACAGAAACCCAAGGTTTTCTTATTTTTAGCTTCTACATACTTTGTATACAGAACTTATTTGAGCATTTTACTGGTATCACGCTGAATCCCATTTGCACATATTTGTACTTGTATCAATAAATGTGCCCTAATACTACAGAAATTTATACTAGCATGAGGTTCCATCTAACATCCAGTTTGCGCAGAAATACTCCAGCGCAGTAAGAGGTGGTAATATAGTGTAAGGTGACAAAAAGCCACAAGATGCACATTGATGACAGCAGCAGCAAGACTCCTGTTCGGAGGAATAGGAGCTTAATTTACTTGTTGACAACTTTTTGTTGAACGCCCTATATACACTAACATATAAATATACATATACAGAAAAACACACACAGACACAGACACACACACAAATATCTGTATATACAAATCTGTATACATACATATACGTATGTATATATATAGATATATATATACGTATATATCTATATCTATATACATACATACATATATTCAAAATCAATTTCATGATTTCAATTTCTTTTCATTTTTAGTTATTACTTTTGTCAATTTCAATTTATTTGACTGGGGGGGACTTTTTTCTGTCTTTATTAGAAGGGTATGTTAACTTTAATTGACAACTGTACAAGCCCCCTTTCTCTTGATTGAGTCCAAAAAAGTACCTTTGGTGAGTAAATCAATGTAAGACACAATGTGTCAATATAAAGCATGTACAGCAATACATACATTGCATTACATACATGAGTCTGGACAGAACCAATCAACTAAAGACATTCTTCAATAGGTTAAATTGAGGGACATACTCAGTATCCCTAATTCCTGCTCATAGTCAGATATCCCACACTCCTTTTGGCCCAAAGCCTCCCTGCATACCTTAAATTCTTATCTTACACCTCTTCAAATCAACTCTCTTGCTTTTTTAGGTTTGTTCTCAAACAAAAGAGACGTTGGTGCTGCTCCCTCCCCCTTCCACCTGTCTGTCTCTAGAAGTCAAGAGAAGAGACAACTGGAGAGACTGCATTACAATAAGGCACCAGCTACTGATGGTATTAGCCCCAGAGTCATGAAGGCCTGTGAGGAGCAGCTGTGTGGGATTCTGCAGAACTTCCTTAACCTTTGCTTGACCCAGGAGACGGTTTCTGTGATGCCAAAGACCTCCTGTCTTGTTCCAGAACAAAAGTAAACTCAGGCAACAGTCCTAGTACCTTACAAATAGACTACAGTTTGTGAGACTGAAGAGCCAGGTGTTTAACCAGGTAGTCAGCAGCACAGGAGCACCACATAGGATGGTACTCTCATCTGCCGTTTTCACACTGTACTCTCTCGACTTCTAGTAAAAGAGATACTCGTCATCTTGAGATGTACCAATCCAATACTCAGATTGTATATCGGCTTCAAATTTGATCAATGATCGGATATCTGACGATTGACCCCATCTATCATACTGATGCACTAATTTCTATTTTTATTGATATTATATACAGCAATAGTCACCGAGATCTAGTGACAACAATTTTAGGATTACAACGCTGGCTACATAATCCCACAGAGCACACATAGCAGCTGATAATGATTTGCGTATGAGTTAATGGATTACAATTTTTAACTATGTTTATGTCAAGCGTCATGCCCTTACTCGCAGGTCAAGGTTAATTTATTCAACAGAAGTATTGGATCAGTATCAGCAGATATCAGCCAATGCACTCGGCTCATGTATCAGTATCGGGCTGGATTGTTAATAAAATGTTTCACTGCATCTCTTTTGTCATCTGCAGAAATAGTTGGATGACTCCACAGTTGTTGAGTCCATCAGTGATGGTAAACTGCCTTGTGGCATGTTGTTGAAACAATCACCTGATCCTCCATGTGAATAAAACACAGAAGGCCATCTTTGCCTCATGCACAACTCCAGGACCGCTAGAGAGGATTTTAGAAATGGGATTTTTTTTTTTTATAAACTGAATAAAATTATGGACAACCCTGAGTGCATCCATTTTAGAAGACTATTGAACAACAACAGAGTGTCTTCAGTCAGAGGCTTGTCCAGATCCACTGCGAGACAGACCACTACAGAAGATCCTTCTTGCCTACAGGTATCAACATCTGAAATAATTTAGTGAAAAAAACCCTTAAGGAGTTTAGACAAGATTTAATTTTCTTCCAGGATCAATAAATTATTGTTTATTACTGAATTTAGTTGAATTAGCTGAATGAGAGTAATTTTTAACAATTTATACATCAACTAGTAGAACCTTAAATAAAGTGTGCAGAAAAGTTTGACCATACAGGAAAACCTGCAGTACAATGTGACAGCTGCGATTTCACACACTGGTGATTTCACTCACCAGGGTTTATTGTGGCCTCTTTTAAAAGCTTGTGATTTCACTAAGTCAGCTGCTTTGCACCAGAGGTTCTGATTCATCCCTTAAAATGTACCTAAACTGTTATTTGGAAGAGCTGTGCTATTAGAAGTTTTATTTGAGCTGTTTAGGAAGCTGTAGATATAGCAGTGCCACTGTGATCAAAGTTAATGTCAAGATAAGTGTAAAAATAGAAAAACTGCTGTTTCCATTGACTATTTAATTTCTAATAAATCAGAAAAACAAAGTGGACCTGCAGTTTCTTTACAAAAGGGTGGTGCCGTCAGCTAAAACATATCTGGTCAGCAGAATTAAAAAGACAGCAGCAAATAATCAGTAGATGAGAACCAAGACAGTTACTGTCTATGACAAGGCAATTTCATAACAATTAATTTAAATTGTCGTCAAAGTATTTTTCATGAAAAGATTATGACAGTCAATGAAAACAGGATTCTAAAAAATAGAGACATCTGGCCTTATTGCTGTTCTCTCTTTACAGAGTCCTGAAAATAATCTGACAAAGTGATCACAATTATTTAAGAATATGTAAGTTATAAGATCATTAAATACACGATTAGTAAACTGGTAATTATTGATTACAACTAGGGCTGTGAGATTAGGCTAAAAAATATATCACAGTATGAGCCTTTCAAATCAATTGATATCAACTATTATTGACTAGTGTTTTGTTTATCTATTTCAGGCGTGTCCAACGTCAGTCCTGGAGGGCTGCTGTCCTACAGGCTTTCAATGTTTCTCTGCTTCAGCACAGCTGATTCTGATGATTGCAGTTTTAGCAAAAGCCTGCTGATCAACTATCAGTGGAAATCAGCTGTGCAGAAGCAGTGAAACATTGGAAACCTGTAGGACAGCGGCCCTCCAGGACCGACTTCTGACACGTCTGACCTATTTAAAATGAGAACCAGGGATAAAACCCCTAAATTTGAATTGTTACCCTAACCCCATGTAAACATTACCTTTATTTTTAAAAAGAGGTCACCCTTGTGTAGTTTGGTCCTAAGGGGTTAAGGAGTTAAATAACTTCCTCCGCTTAAATCCCCCAGAATTGCATTTCGTTTTGGATTGTAGGTTAGTAGAGGTATTAAAAATTTGATCTTATGTATTTTTTATTGAGATTGATCAGGTGTCTGACATGATATATACAGATATTGATTTATTACCCAGCGCTGATCACAAGTAATAATGTGTAGTCTAAATGAGTAAAACTTCCTACACCAAAGTTGTCCAGGACATTCTCTATAGTGCTTCACAATGAGACGACGGGTTGGCCCAATTTAAATCTAGCTTTCTCCTAAGGTTGTGTGGATGTCATAACCCCAGGGTGTGAAGTAATTTTAATCGCTATAAAAATGCTTTACAAACTAAGGCTTTCAAGCATCTTGTTGACATAAAGATCATGGAAAACGTCTTTTTTTGTGTGTGTTTTCCTAAATAGAATAAGGAACTCATGAATCAAAGCCATGAACCTTTATAGTCTAAAATAATACATTTTAAGTTTCACGAGTATATTAGGCTTTTTAACTACAAGTAATAACCACACCCTAGGTTCTCTCAAAGAACAACAAGTAATCAGGCATTTAGTATTAAGCAAGAAATTTAAATTTCAAATCATATACACAAAACTAAAAGCCAATAAGAGGATGCATTTTTTCTTTGTCCTCGGGCTGTTGTGCTGCCCTAAGACACAGAGAAGCCCTGAGTAAAGAGCCATATAGATGGTATGTAAAACCTCCACCTCATTATTTTCTGCTGTTTGTTAAAACAATCAGTAATGCAATTTACCATAATGATTCTAAACATTTGAAACTTGGCATTAGTCTTACATATCTGCTCCTACAAATGCAAGTGGTGATATTTTTAACCCCCTGGAGGCCCATCTCAACACATCTCAAGTCAGAAGCAGATCAGTGATCAATTCTTCTCAGTTACTGGAGTATGTTATTTTGCATGGGTTTTGTTTTAGGTCCTTTGAATCATGATAAACATGCTTTTGTAATCTCTTTCAAGTGAGATCCAGGACATTCCTGTATAGTATGGCATTTTTTTGCCTTGAAAAACATGTGAAAGAAGAGAAGAGTTATATTAAGTATTTCCAAGAGCAACTCTCATTATGAAAAGTAGAAAGATCAAAGACTTGAGGGCTCCAACCTCTTTGTCATCAGGATTCCAGGTTGAACATTCAGGATGTCTGATTAGGACTAGGAGTACATGGAAAAAATCAGATATTTATATGTTTTCTGTGGCACCTTAAGCTTCCAGGCAAAAAAAGGTAATAAAACCAAATAGATCAGTTTGAAGTGGAGCTGATCCCATATCTAAGATAATAAATTAGGCAAAGCAAATAGTTACAAAAGCAGGTGCCTCTTTTTTAACAGCATCAAGTATGGGAGGAAGTCAAAAATTCAAACACAGCATGCAGAGGGAAGAATGTTACGGAAACAAACATGCTAGCATATGGCTGATCTGGGACCAATCCAAGCTGCATTTTTAAATTTGTTTGCCTTGTTTCATGTCAGGTACACTACTGATATATTTGTTTGATTACAAAAGCATAAGGAAAAGTTGAATTTAATTTCCAGCTTGATTTATATCTGTCAAATTGTTTTGTTCTTGATGTTATTTTACACCTTTGTTACCTTACCTTACCTTAACACCTTATGTTACTTTATTTTTATTGAATATTAAACCTATTAGGATTCTAAGACAAGACTATTACTGGCTAGAATGTAAGAAACAACAGAGGTAGTTTTTAATATTATTTTATTTAAATTGCTATTTGTTAGTTGGAAAGTAAGCAAACCTGTTCAACTGTCACAAAAGCAGAGAGGCCGATATATGCATGTTTATTTAGCAATAGTGAGATTGTAAAAGACTGAGCCTGGGGGTTGGGTGAGTTTTTGTAGTTATCTCACTGGGGAATATTGATCAAAGGGCCTTCAACCACAAAGTAATGGCCCTTAATAAAAATAGCTTTGGCCACAGGCAAAGCTGCAATGCCTGAGTTTGTATGTGAATGCATGAAGCAACAGCATGCTGCCGAGCCCAGTTTTCATTTCTGTATATCAAAGCAGTTTAAACTGATCTATGTTATTTAAAATCGTTTTTCTGCATTTTTTGAGCTTATTATTAGTTTTATTTAGTTACTAAAATTAATGCTACATCATAGAGTCAAGCAACAAAGAAGAAACGAATGCTTACATGTACATTATTTAAATATTCAGTTAGACTATTTAGCATCATAACTTTAACCTGTGAAATAATACCTCTTATTTAAAGAATCACTGAGGTGGGCAATTGATTTCATCTCAACTTTAAAGATGTCCTTAAAAAATTGCAAGACAATCTAGCATATATGAAAGATGACCAAATGAGAGTCTAGCTGATAATAAAAAAAATGGCAAAGCCATTCAAGACTGACTGCTTTTGTTTTAAACACTGCGGGGATTTAGAGGTTTGATCAGATTAGTAAAAAGTAGGTTATGCGACACACATGCTCTGTGAAGGAGCAGACTGCTCCGTCTCAATCTCGTGGGAGCAGACACGCCCAAAACCAAAGAGATGCTACCCTGAAAGCCGAACCGACGCTGTTTCTGCTGCTCCAGCGGATCCGAGCAGCCAGCATCAGCACCCATCAATCCTGCAGAGTCTCCTCAGCCCTGCCTCTTGCTCAATCACAGAGGCAGACTAAGCGAATACACAATCACCTCGTTTACCAGTAAACAGCCCCCCCCCCCACCCGTCTGCTGGACTCTTACCTGAAGCTGGCTGGAGAGTTCACCTGGATGCTGCGGCCGGGCGGTGGGGTGGCTTTCCTCTGCTCTCTGTCCGCCATGCCGCCAAGCCTTCATTTCCCCACAGACCTCGCTGACAGAGTGAAGCTGCTCGGGCCCAACAGACACCTGAGAGGTGCGGTGGGGAAAGCTGCTACAGGGTGATGCCTTCGAAGACTCTGGGAAAAATGGCCACTTCTAATCGCTAATGCGGGTGTATTTATTTAATTATTTAATCACATAATCAACGGATACAAGAATGGTTTATTTTTAGAAGCAAACCGCATTTATTAAAGTGAAGCAGATAAACAATTAATCGTTTGGCTTTCATGGCAGCGAACATTTGTTGTACAACAAGGCAAATTGAGCAGACTAAGATTATGTAAACCCAAGAACTTTAAATCTTTGATTCACACACAGGAGCTTTCAATTTTATCCAAAAGTATTTTTCTTCAGTAATAATTTCAAAATTCATCCAACTTCATTACACATAGAAAATATCATATTTTTATGTTTGTTATTCTTAATGATTATGGCTAACAGTTATAAAATGCGTTGTTTATTTTTTCATATTATAGGCTATTACATGAATAAAAAAGACAGGCATCAGCCTTATAAGAATGTAATCCATATATTTCTCTTCACCAGATATTTTTTTGCATATCAGTTCCACATAAAATAGGTTTAATCAGCCTTTAATAGTAGCCTGTTGCGTGTCTAAATTGTTTTCTCTTATCTTACACTTTGCAAATTTTTGATCCGACTTGTGTGGATTAAAATGCACTTAAATAAATTGACATTGACAATGTCACATAGATTTCTACGGGGTTAAGGTGCTGAACCTTTGTAGGCTAATCAAATACAGTAATACAATGTAATTGTACCTAAATCAGGTCAGGTGTCTGACCTGGTTTAGGGACACATCTAATTTCATTAAATGAGCAACCTCTGTGAAATCATGAACTTAGCAACTCCGTCAAATTGGATGGAAAGCCATACTGCCTTTATATACTTATATAACACAGTGTACTAAAAAAATACACTTAACTAACACTAACAGACACTATATAGCTTCCACAAATCAACAATGGCCCTGGAAACTTCATACTAAACCTCAAGAAACCTGAACTTTATGTCTCCATTTTGCCTCCAGATTCTAGGACAGTGAATCTAAAATAGATTGCAAAATTTATTTTAAGTTCAGTTTTAGAAAATGTTGACACTCTATAAGAATGTCTATCTCTTGGGCTTAATGTAATACAGACTGATTTCTAATATAGCTACATGCATTTTTGTGTCTTGTCTAGAAATCTTTATTCATTATCTTGTTTAAAAGTTGGTGTTTTTTATTACAGAACTCAAAAATATTAGTCCTCTTAAGGCTACAAAACTTTAACAAAATACAGTATTGCATCCCACCATCTACCAGAGAATCTTCCAAAGTAAAAACTCATTTAACAATAATATTAAAATTTTTATATTTTTTTAATAATCTGCAGATGCAGTAGAAGAGTTCATATTGGGAGTGTAATTAATCAATGTATCCAGCAGAGGGCAGCATTGCTTCGCTGTTGACTATAACGAAAAAAAAAAAAATTTACAAATTCGTAATTTTCAAGCAACCACAAAAGATCAGAATCCTTATTAGGAAAATATCAGGTAGTGAAACTGGAATGCAATTTCTGTATTAAAACTTTAACTAATTTTAGGAAAATTTAAAACATATGTTGTAATTCCACTAGCCTTGGCAGTGACCTCCATGACATACAGTATGGTGTTTTATAAGTAAATAAATGACTGTAAATCAGTATGAGATATATTATTTTTACAGAATGAAATAAAATATATTTAAAAAATAAGGGTATTCCTGAATATTCAATCAGATTTTTTTTAAATAATTTGAAAAAGTTTAACATAATAAAGGGTTTCTCTGGTGTGCATTTTCCACTAGAATATTTGGTGATAATTGAGAGGCAGATGATTGATAAAATCAAGAATTTTACAAACCCATGGAATCATGTCTATCTTATAAGACTTTCATACAATATCGTTCTCAGTGAAGAGTGTCTTTAGATCTGTGAAGGAAGGTATTTGTGAAGGTTTCCTGAGCTGTCTGCACCACAATTAAGTTCTGCTGTGAAACAATTTCCTCTCTGCACTTCACTCACTTGTCCAGCTGAGTATGGACAATATCAGGTAAAATAATGAAAGGATGATAATTGCAACGGTATTGTGTGACAGTAGACAGTTGAATATTAGAGATAGAAAATATATGAAATCTGCATTCTTCCAGATATTTTTTCATAGACTAAATAACTTTGCTTTTTTCTGATCTAGAAAAGCTCTGCTACACCAAAAGAGATGAAATATTACATTGAAAAATGATGAATCTTTCAGCTACCTCTTTGGAGCTAGTATAGCAAGCAATGCTAGTTAAAAGTTCCATTTCTACAGGAAACACAGAGGCATTCGTTATACATATTTACGCCAACAAAGTATAAGAAAATCTCATTCACATTTTGAAAAGCATTAAAAGGATGGGCATGTGTAACATAGTGTATGATAAGAAAACTAAGATTTGGGATGTTTAGTTTACTGACATCTGGGAGAAATCATTTGAGTTGTGAGCAAAAGAGTCATTACGAAGAATCTCACAGATCACCCCCAAAAAAATAATAAAACAAGGTAACAAGGACAAACCCAGCTTACTGTATGCATCACTGGGAAACACACCAGAGTGGTGGCAGGAAAAAAACATAAGAAACAAAAAAAGAGTAATGATATATACAAAATCGAAGGAGAAAATATAACATGAAGAAATCCAGGCTTTACTCTATGTGTTGACCTACTGCATTATTCTTCATGAATGAATTATGGTTCAGTGAATGCAGTAATTACCTGCTTTCTGTATTTGAAACACAAGCATCTTAAAATATCAGGTAGCCACAACAACGGGCACTCCTTGAATAATCATTTAAAATGATTCCAACGATTTGACTTTTCTCCATTTACATGTTCTCAATACCCGTGTGCACAAACTGTACACACAGCACAAGTTAAACCTCAAAGCTTCTTAATATATTCTTTATGCAATATGCATATGCATATATATATTTATATACAGTGGGGAAAATAAGTATTTAGTCAGTCACCAATTGTGCAAGCTCTCCCACTTAAAAAGATGAGAGAGGCCTGCAATTTTCATCATAGATATACCTCAGCTACGAGAGACAAAAGGAGAA